>CM021102.1:87018555-87141586 GCA_007115665.2 Sequoiadendron giganteum | reverse complement strand
TAATGGATACTTATTTTGGCCTTTCAAGTGTAGGATGGATCAAGAAAGGTAGTTTCTAGCAAGGCAATGGACAAGAAAGTGGATCTTGGTGCAGAGGAATGTGCTAGGACAAGATAAAATGATATGGACCTCCTCTTGTAGAAGTTGAAGGTGATTGTAGATCATGCTAGATATTAGAAGCATGGCTCTAGAAGGGTGGTTGAGCATACTTTAGATGTTGTGAGATCCATGGGGTACAACCAAGTACATTTTGTGTCTGCGGGCAGGTGAAACTCACTCATACATGGGGAGGGTTATGTCAATGAATGCTTGATGGCCACTCATTTGAGTTGGACATGACATGGAAAATTCAAACAATCTTGAATTGATCAGGGTCATTCAAGTTCCCAACTCAGCTATTGATCGATGACTCGTACTAAAACTCACATTGCACGCCTATGGTAGTTCTTTTGCTTCACATGGGTGAGACACTAATGGAGGAAGTGAATTGAAAGGTGTATTCAGTCTAAACTAAGATTTGTAGAGATTCAGGCCAATCTGAAGGGGCGCCTCATGCATTCAATGTAGGGTGGTGATTTATTGCAAGCTATCTAGGGCCGATCAGGTTGGTGGCTGACCTTGATTTATAAACCTAGCTTGGAATGGCACATGGTGGAATCTATAAGTCTAGTATTTCACCTCTTTAAAAGAGTTAGTTAATTAAAGAGTTAGTTAATTAAAGAGTTAGACTAGAGTTAGACAGGCTATAGAGGATAAGATTTTTAGAGCAAAAAGTTAGAATTAGGAGTTAGTTTTATTTCCAAGTAAGTTTTGTAATACATAATATCAGAATTGTTGCTATTATTGGTGATGCAATACAAGTGAAGATATTGTGCTATTATTGATGGCTTCTTTGGATTGATTAGTATTGCATGGTTCTTATTCTGTCTTTAAAATTTCTTGAAAATAACTGAATGTGTTCTCGATTTAGAGTTAAATAATTTAATGGTGCTTGTGATTTAGTGCTTGGAGTGTTCTATCAATCTCTAATTCATACTCTGTGCAACTTCTTGATTTTGGGATTGTTTTGCAACGCCAGCCTATACCTGATATTTGTGTGCTTAGTTCAATTGTGGGAATTTATCCAGTTCAATTGAATGAATGTCCATGATCTAAAAATATTTAATTCCTTAGAAGATTGTACTGTTTCTTTGAGATTGTAGGTATAGCCTAGGTTAAGAAGAAATTAGTTTTGAGGGATTGTTCTATTCCAAGTATTTCATCATTAGTATTGTTGATCTTAGGAGTAATCTTAATCTTAGGACTTCTTAAACCCTTATATTTTTTTATTTCTTTGAACTTTGGTTAAAATAGGAATTCAAGTATCATTATATTGCAAAATCGTATAGGTTTAGAGGTTCCAATACTTGTTTTTAAGGTCCCTTTCTATTTACCAACATTTTCACATTTATCAATGAATTTTTTGTTGCATTATCAAGACCTGGAATTAGAAACCTTGGGGTTATCTCTTTTTCAATAGAGATTGACCTTTCAAGAGAGATAGAATACTATGCATTTTGTTTGAGTTTTTGCTATGCAAAAAACACCATCAATAGATTGCCACTAGAAGGAGGGTTGAACAAATAAATTTCTCCATTCATTTCATGCCCTTCTCCTTGTTAGAACCAAAACTTTCCATTAAAAACCTAAATGATTTTCTCATTTTGAGCCTAACATTTTCACTATCTTTTTATAAAAATTCATTTCACCACCTTTCATAAAGCTAAAATACCTTTTTTCGCATCGCTTCCCCTTTATAGCTTTCACCACTTTACCGTGACCATTTTAAAAGTGGCTCGTGATGTAGCGGTGACAGTTTGGCATAGTCATGATATAGCTTACCACCACACCATGTGTGGTCAAACCATAAACCATGGTAGCATGGTGGGTGGTGAGTTAATGATAGGGAACAATCAACAGTAAGTAGGGCGGTAGGTAGAACAGTAGACCACGGTGGTGTGGTGGGTGGTTTGTGAGCAGCATGGTAAGTGTTGGACAAAGATACCACACAACTGTGGAAGGTCATCAAGGAGACCATGGTAGCATGGTGGTCAGAAGATAAACAACAAGTTGGTGGTTAGTACTGGTCATCGCGGTACCGTGGGTAGGTAGCAGGGAGACTATGGTAGAGCGGTGGTCAAGGAGATAGCAATGGAGGTAGCATTCAAGACCGGTCACCGTGGTACCGGTGATGGTTGAAGTGGAGACCACAGTGGAATGCTAAATGATAGAGGTAACCATCAAGGTCAGACTTCCATACCATAGGGAGTCAAGAGGAAGACCGCGGTAAGGCGGTAGGAAAGGCAGAGCAACTAGTCACCATGATACCATGGGTTGAAGATATGAAGGGCATGGTTGAGCGGTAGAAAGAGAAGGTCATGAAGAATCCAATCACGACCATACCATAGCCAGTCAACAAGTTGACTGTGGTAAAGTGGTATGTATAAAAGGAAATTTCAGACAACAAATAAAGTGATAAAATAAAGGTGGGAAATGTATTAAGGAAAAATCGAAGGTAGAGCTGTAGTTAAAAATATTTTATTTGCCGAAAGGCAACTTAATCAAATATTTTACTTTTAGTCAAAGATTTCAAATGGTTTTACTAGTCATGTGAAGGGTCATGACCCTTGGTATGAATTGTATAAATAATTTGTAAAATTAGTTGCAGAAAGGGGGTTAGAGTAGGAGATAGATTTTTTAGACTAGGAATGGAAATAATGTACAAACCTTCCTAAAACAAAGCAATGGAGAAAATGTTCATAAATTGGTGAAATCTTATTTGAATTCAGTTTTTGAAATGCTATAATTTGTATTATTTTTTTATCTTGATTCTCTCCAATTCGAAGTCTTCTAATCATTTGAATTGATGTATCAAGCATAATTTTGATTCATCAAGGTGCATTTTTTCACTTTGTGTGATTTTTATTTGCTAGTGTCTATAAGTCAAAATTAAAATCCTTCAAGTAAGTCATAGTGATTTAGGATTTCTTTTGGATTATTGAAAAACTTGGTAGGAAAACATTCATGCACTATTTGTGCAAGACATAAATAAAAGAAGTTGTATGCCAGTCATTAGATTTTTATTTTCAAAGTGCCTAACAACTTGAATTAAACCAGAGAAGGAAACAAACATAATTCTTAATTTTTGACTCCATTGTCAATGTGGATAGAAGGCACTGATCTACCTCAACCCATAGATAAAATTTCATATCAAAAAGCTTATTCAAATCCTTTCTTTTGTGTAGTAGGAGTAGGATTAGTTGTAGTGGTTTTCATCTATTCACTTCCATTTTCCATTGTGGATAGATTGCTCAAGTAGGAAATAAATTTCAATCTACATCATTCACATAGGTTCACCCACCTTGGTCTAAAAAAACCTAAAGAGAAGAAGGTTCAATTGCATCGATTGGCAATGTACATTGGCCAAAAGCATTTTGAGAGCTTGGCAACCTCTCATGGTTCAAACCTACATTTTTGAGACTCAACACTCCTCCTAACACTCATCAATAGATTGGTGCTAGAAGGAGGTCTAAACAAAGACATTTCTTCATTCATTTCATGCCCTTCTCCTCCTAACGCTCATCAACAGATTGGCGCTAGAAGGAGGGTTGAACAAAGAAATTTCTACATTCATTTCACACCCTTATTCTCCTAATGACCATCAATAGATTGGCACTAGAGGGAGGGCCTAAATAAGCAAGCTAGAGAATTTTTTAAATGCCCTTTCTCTTGAGAGACTTAGAAGGAGAACCAGATCTACACCAAAAGGAGAAGAGTTTCAAGAAATGCCTCCTACAACTAGGTCAAGAAGGACCAAAAGAAGGGAGGATTCATCATCCAATCCATCATTTCCACCATCCTCACCCTCATCTTCATCCGATTCTAAGACTAGTTTCATTCAAAAATCCCAACCAGTCACCAATCATCCTTTACCACCTCCACCTCCACCCATGGCTTTCTTGGAAAATAAACCATCACCTCTATCCTTCAATAACTAAAATGTGATGCCCAAGAACCCTAAGCATTTTTTCTCTAATTTTCACACAAGTGATCCTAATAGGACATTAGAGGAGCATATTAGGATTTTTTAGACTTGCATTAGAGATAGAGGGATTAATCATGAGGATGTTGCATGCAAAATTTTCCCTTACTCTCTGGGAGAGGATGCATTTTATTGGTACAATCATTTACCTATTGTATCAATCCATAATTGGGATGAACTTGAGGCTGCATTTATGTAGAAGTTTAAAATTCCCATCAGTGCCAATGATCTCTACATGTAGTTTAACGAGGTTAAGAGAGAAGTTAATGAGCCTATAGGTTCATTTAACAATAGCTTTCACCGTACTTATACTAGATTGAAATACCCTTATGTTGTGGATGATGCCACTACCTTAGAGTTCTATTTTGAAGCCCTTGATAGTCTTACATCAACCTTCCTTAAGTGGAGAAATAATCCTCCAACCACTTTTGTCATTACATATAATGAGGTTGTTAAGGTCAGAACAGATTTGAGATAACATTTGTTAGGACCTTTGCCATCTTTGGGACCTTCTTCTCACCTAGGTAAAGTCCAAGCTCTCAACCAAACTCTAAATAATCACACTCCCATTATGAATCCAATTCCATAGCTACCTTTGGTTCCTCACCCAGGTCACCTAATAAGTTAGGCTCACCCAGGACCCAGTTACCTACAGAAAAGCTCTTATCAACCCCTTCACCCATAGCAATAGGCTAGTTTCCCTAGATATTTGTAGAACTCAAAAATTTTGAATTAGTCTATGGGTCCTAGAGGAGTGTCAAGATACCCTCCAAAAAATGTGAATTCAATGCCTTATCATAGTCCTGATAAGGAAAGGTTAGATGAGCTAACTGAGCAAGTGAAAAAACTAAATATGGAGGTAACCTACTTGAGGAACCAGAACAACCAAATCTAGGCTGCTCAAAAGATAATGCAACCAAATTACAGTAGGGAAAATCGATATGTTGCACGGGGGAAAAAAATTGATAGAGGGCAACATTCTGACAGAAATTAGAATTTTGAAAGAGGACAAGGTTATGGTCAGAACTTTGGTAGAGGACAACAAGGTGGAAAAAGGTTTGAAAGGAGACAACCACCTAGGAAGAATAGGCTATGGAACACTAGACCTACTAATGGAGGAGTCCCCACTCCACTGAATCAACCTTCCAATCAAGACAAACCTGTGAGTGGTGTATATCTAGCTGAAGTAGCTTTGTCAAGGTGGTGCAGGCTCCATAAGATAGGTCAAAACTTTGATCTTGATTGTACTGAATTTCAAACTACTAATTCCATCTTTCAGTATGAAGTTGAGAAAAACTCCACTAGTCAGGATTTGGTACCCTCAAATCCCTATGATTCCCCAATTTTGGTGTTGAATCATGCCCCTTTACCAAGGGATGAAGAGAATGAATCAGAAGAGGAGTCAAGTAGCTAGAATGAGGAGACTGAACAAGTATTGAATGAGGATGAGATTTCTCAGCTATCCAATGAAGTAACTAAAAATGATAATGGTCCCTTGGATGTGGAGGAGGCTGTTGTTGAATAAGTATAGATGTTTCAAAAAACCTATAAGAAATTATGATTTGGTAAATAGGTCTAATAGGAATCCACCAACTAGAGGCCCATTTACTACATCTATTCCTCCAAACAATTTTACCACTCCACTAGACCCACATGCCAGTAATAAGCCATCTTACCCTCATTTTCCAACACAGTACTTTACAAAATGAGGAAAACCCAAGGCGTCAAAACAAAGCAATGTTGATACAACCAAAGATAAGAAGATGGTTCATTCTAAGGAGATTCATGTTGACATGAATGCAGATCAATTGGGTGAATATGTGACTAAAGAACTCAAAAGATTAAAGGTAAGTCTTTCTACTTTTGAGTTATTAAGGGTTCCTGAAATTAGAAATATAGTCTCAGGGTCTTTTAATACTAGTAAAGCATCTCAAAGAGTAGCAGTCAATGGGGTAGTGGACAAGCCTTATGGTTTATAGGTACTCGAAAGTCCAAAAAAGATACCACTAGGGGATAAAGGAAAAGGAAAAGATAAGAATCAAGTTGCACAAGTTGACACTCAATTGAGTTTGTTCTAGGGAAAAATGGAAACCCCTCCCTTTCTGATTTTTGTTCATATCTTTGGGAAGAATCTGGACAATTGTCTTTTGGATTCAAGAGAATCTACAAATGTTATGCCTTTTGTTGTTTGTAGAGCTCTAAGTATTATCCCTACAACCTCTTTGAAGAAGGTGATCCAATTGGATAAGACAAAGGTAAATATAGTGGGGTAACTGAACATGATCCCCATGCAAGTTGCTTCAAATCCTAGAGTGCAACAACTACTTGATATTTAGGTGGCATATATTCCTAACACTTATGGTTTGATCTTGGGTCAATATTTCACCAAGAAACTAAATGGATACACATCCACATACCATTCTCACATGTGAATCCCTTGGAAAGGAGTCCCAAATCAAATCAGAATTGAAAGAGAACCCAAAATGAAGTACGTGATCACTGAATTTCATAATATTTCAAATGAGATATTGGTGTCAGAAGTTAGCATGGGGAACTATGTATTGGCTGCCCTTGTTTCAGATATAGAAGAAGTCTTTATGTTTCAAATATCCTCTAATGAATCCAAATCAAAAGCCATCAGTTTTGAGGGACTGCTTGAAAAAATAAAGGAACTTGATAACCAAGAAGATAGACAACTCAACTTGCTAGATAATTTCCAAGAGTTTATCAGAAAGTGCATGGAGGATCAGATCCAGCTAGGTAGGAATATAAATTTTAAATAATTTATGATCCCTAATTGGTGTAGAGTTTACATTCTCCTCACTCTGATCTGGAATGTTGCCTATGCCAAACTGCAGTGGAGTAGATACAAAGGTTCATTAGTCCAACCCTAGCTGTCAAGATGGATATATAGAGTGTTCAAAATAATCCAAAACGAAAGATCCCAATGCCTCCTGAAGAACCTCCTAGCAGCAGTAAGGCCAGGGGTAGCTCAAAAATATCAGGGATTGGTGGCTACTAGACATTGAGATTTGATGGATCCACATCAAAGAAGAGTGCTAGAGAAGGATTCAAGTTGATTAGACCTAAAGGTAAGATTTAATTTTTTTCTTGTAGGCTCTAGTTCCAATGCACTAATAATGTAGCTAAGTATGAGTCTTTGGTCCATGGATTATTAATGGAATCAAGGAATAAATTTTAGACCTTGCAAGTGTTTTGAGATTCTAAGTTAGTAGTTAGGAAAGTAAGGAAAAATACTCATGTCATGATAGAAGGATGACCAATTAAAGGCATAGAGTATGGGATCTCATTGAATGATTTGATGCCTTTGACATCTAGTTGATCCCTCAAAGTAAGAATCAAACTATAGATTCTCTAGCACAAGAAGCTAGTACATTGCAGCCCTTATCACTTTCATGTTTAAAGAAGTTCACTATGGAGCTCACTCCAGTACCCTCAATTCTTGAAAATGTAACCAATTTATAGGTGTTTGAGGATGACAAACAGATTCTTGATTTTGTCACTAACTATGATGTGTTTTCTTCGTAGGTGATTTTGGAACCTCAAGAGGCTGAAAGGGACCTAGAAGGGGTCATTAAATTGAAAACATACTATCCCAAGAGGTATGGTGCATTTGGAGAGAATATTTGATTTGGATAAGATAAAAGATCAAGAACAACAAGTGAAAAGGGAGCCTCTCAGCAATCAATGTGAAACATACAACATGGGGACCTAGGGTGGTGTGTAAAATGTCTTTATTGGTAAAGTGTGCACTCCAAAGGAAACGAGGGGAATTATTGATGCAATACAAAAATATCAAGATGTGTTAGCCTAGAGTTATGAGGAATTAAAGACATATGATACTTTGATCATAACACACACTATTCCCTTGAAGTCAAATTTCAGACCATTCAGGCAAAGGCAAAGGCCAATTAATGTTCTAATGGAACTCATAATTCAGAGGGAGGTGCAAAAGCTACTTTCAACATGAATCATATTTATAGTGAGACACTCAACATGGATTGCAAAATTGGTTCCAAGGAAGAAAAATGGAGAAATTAGACTATGTGTTGATTTCAGGAACCTTAACAGGGCATTAGAAAAAGGAAACTATCCATTTTCTTCCTTGGATGAAGTACTTTAAATTGTCAATGGATCTTAGATGATGTCTTTTCTAGATGGATACTCTAGATACAACTAGGTTATGGTACAATATGAGGATAGGCACAAAAATACCTTTACTACAATATGGGGAATTTTTTCTTACAAGAGAATTCCCTTTGGATTAATGAATGTTGGAGATACATTCTAGAGAGCAATGGATATTTCTTTCAAAGACTTCATTGGTAAGTGCATAATTATTTATTAGGATGATTTGATAGTTTTTTATAAGAAGCAAGGTGAACACATAACAGATATATGCAAAGTATTCCAAAAATGCAGAGAGTTTGGCACCTCACTTAATCCAAAGAAATGCATCTTTGGAGTCACTGAGGGAAAAAATTTAGGACATGTTATTTCAGAGTAGGGTATTTCTATTGACCTAGAATGAATAGAGGCTATAATAAAGATTCAACACCCTACAAGAAAAAAGGAGATGAAGTTATTCTTTGTGAAAATTAACTTTCTCAAAAATTTCATCACTAGGTTTGCAGAGATAGTGAAACCCTTAAATGCTATGCTGAAACAAGAAGAAAAAATTGAATAAAGCACAAAAGCTGAGGAATTTGAAGAAATCAACAGAGCTATTATTGAGACTCTAGTATTGGTGAGTCCAGATTATGCCAAGCCTTTTTACATATACTCATTTTCTCCTGATCACTCTTGTGCTAGAATGTTAACTCAAAATTCTGATCAAGGTGATGAACATACCATAGCTTTTATGAGTTCTCTTTTAGAGGATGAAATTTTTTGAGATATCTCAATGTGGAAAAGAAAGCCTATTTCCTGGTTTGGGTTGTGAAAAAATTTAGACATTATATCTTGAGAAATAAGATCTTTTCCATAGTACCTGATCCTATAGTTGAGTTGTTAATGCATAATGATTTGGGAAAACATGAAGCCAAGTGGGTAACTATGTTGCAGGAATATGATATTGAGATCCAACCCATGAAACTGGTGAGAGGGAAGGGACTAACAAATACAATGGCTAAGATGGGCCCTAATCTCACAAATCAACAATATCACCTCCAAGAAGTGTCTCCAAGAGACTAGTATGATGAAATCATATACTATTTGTTGAATCAAAAATTTCCTAAACACCTTAATGTAGTACAAAGGAGAACTTTGCATCTAAAGAGTGATAGTTGTATGATGAAGGGAGTTGTATTGTATAAGAGAAATCATGAGGGGGTTTATTTGAGATGCCTAGGAGAGGAAGAAGCCAAGAAAGTGATGACTAAATTTCATGATAAATATGGCATAGGCCATGGATCAGCACCTTCCACTACAAATCAGATCATGAGGGCAAGCTATTATTGTCCTACCTTGTTCAAAGACACACATAACCATGTGAGGACTTGTCATTATGTAAGACTAAAACAAGTAAGGAGAAATGTGTATCCCTTCCATTTCATCTTGTTATAGAGGTAAAACTGTTTGCACAATGGGGAATGGAATTTATAGGTCCAATCAATCCACCTTCCTCTATAGGCCATAGATATATTCTCACTATAACTGATTACTTTACCAGATGGACTAAGGCTCTTACATGAAAACTATGCACTTCTGAAGTGGTAATCAATTTCAGCGATTCAGGTATTATTAATCGCTTTGGATGTCCATTGGCTTTAGTTTGTTTAATGGTCTTACATTTGCATCATTTAAATTTTCTAACTAGGCATTTGATCATGGAATTGTCATGAAATTTGCATCTAATTACTATCCATAGGGTAATGGTTTGGCCGAGTCTTCCAATAAGAATTTTTAAGTAGTCATCTATAAGCTACTAGAGAAGAATCCCAAGGATTGGCATACCTAGCTTAGATTTTATCTTTGGGAAGACCGTAATAGACATAAAAAATCCCTAGGAACCTCTCCTTATCACCAACTATATGGTTTGGAACCTATATTTCCCATCCAGCTGAAGATCGCTACCTTGCAATTCATTAATGAATATTACGATGGAGAAGATAAGCGTGAATCCCATCTAGCTGAACTATTACGCCTTGAAGAGAAAATAGATGAGGCCCTAGAAAAATTTGCTAAACATCAGGGTGTAGTGAAAGGGTGGTTCTATAGGAGAGCCAAGGTGAAAGCCTTCAAAATCTCTGACTTGGTTCTCTACACGGATAAAGCCCATCACTAAAAATGGGACCATGGAAAATTTGATAAACTGTGGCTCAATCTTATCAGGTTGCAGAGATTCTAGGAGATAATGCTTTTCATTTGAAAACTCTCACTGGAGAATATATCCCACTACTTTTCAATGGGCAATATTTGAAGAATTATTTCCAATCCTGGGTTGTTTACAACTTTTTCCTTGTACATAGGTAGATTAGGTTTCCTTTTTTTTTTTGTGTTTGTGCTTTGGTTTGGTTGGGGGGGTTTATTTTGTTTGTTTTGCTCATTTTCTAATTTGGTTAGAGTAGGTTTTATTTGGTTGGTTTTTCTTTTTTCTCTACTCTTGCTTTAGGTTTTCTTTCTTTCTTCTGGGCTTGTTGCATCTGTATAACTAGTTGCTTGCCTAGGGCTATTTTGGGGATATCTTGTAAAAATTCTAATAATCTTTTCAAAGTCAATTGAATTGGGGGAATTCCTTTATTTGATGTTGCATATGCTTAGAATTGGAGTCTCATGAGTAAGTCAAATTTTATAATGTATTTGGGTCTCATACTTTCACATAAATCTTAAAGATTACGAGGTTGCATATGCTCCTTATGAAGTCTGATTGGGTGAAAAATATTATATTCTACTCCAGCGCCACTATGGTTCTCATCCCTGAGTGTGAGCTTCATTGATTACAGGGTGAAAGGGAATTTTTAAGAGATCTCAAAGAGAATATCAAAAAAGAAGAAGAAAAATAAAATGTTGAAAATCAAAAGAAATTCTCACCTTATCAGGGGTATCCTAGTATCTCTACCAGGGCTATGGATGCCTAGCTAGTAGTAGATCTATGCTAGGGAGGGTCACGATGATAACGTCATCGGGGCTATGGATGCCTCACTGGCAGCGAGGCTTTATCCAGGTTACTTTTGGGGTTGTAATCTTTATTTAACCTTGTTACACTAAGTTTGGTCCCTTTTGCAACTGAAGAAAAGGAAATGAATGCATGCACACACACTTTGACTCAAGTACAAGAAAGGTTTTCTTGTTTTTTTATTTCTGAGACCTTGTTCATAAGGTGACTTGATGTAAGGACTGAAACTAGGGATTCTAGGTTCTTGATTCTAGTTTGTCATTGAAATGCTCTAGAGCATTTCCCCAATGAAGTCACTATTTGTTGTACAGTTTTTGTACACACGTCCCAATGAAAGTAGGGACCCATTTTGCCTAGTATTTTAGCTCTTTTTTGTGGCCATGCCTTTTGGGCTTGTCTTTGAAAATCATGAGATTTTATTCTTTGATGTCGTGGTTTGGGAGTCTCGTGGATGTCCTCTCTAGAAGTGGGTTTCGTTTGTCTTTTTGTTTTTCCTTGGTGTTTTTTCTGGGTCTTAGGAGTTGTTCTTTTCCTCCTAAGACCTTGTTTCCTTTTCTTTGTAGGTTCGAGTGTGGGATGAAACTAAACTCTGAACCTTCACAAAGTTCTTGGTTCGATTTCTGTTCTGGTTCTGGCTCTAGCTTCGCTTCTTGTCCCCTTGTTTCCTTTGTTGTTTTTCTTGTTTTCGGCCTTTGGGTTGGTTTCCTCCCATGGGTCTTTTTTGGTTTCCATTTTTTATTTCATCTCCAGAGGTAGGGCATGGGATGAAACTAAAATTTGAATGTTCACAAAGTTCTTGGTTTGGTTTCCATTTCGGTTCTACCTCCAGCTTCGTTTCTCATCTCCTTGTTTCCTTTGATGTTTTGCTTGTGTTCGGCCTTTGGATTGGTTTCCTCCCTTATGTCTTCTTTGGTTTTCCTTTTTTCTTTCATCTCTAGAGGTGGGGCATGGGATGAAAATAAACTCTAAACCTTCACAAAGTTCTTGGTTCAGTTCCCATTTCGGTTTCGGCTCTAGCTCCGGCTCCACTTCTTGTTTATTTCTACTTCCATCTGGTTTTGGCCCTGGCTCTATCTAGTCTTGTTTTCACCTCTGACTTTTTTTGTTTCCAGTTCTATCTGGTTTTGTTTCCACTTTCTCCTGGCCCAAAATTCCCTTTTGGTCTGAATTCCATGAAGGGATCAAAATCCCAGACTTTGAAGAGGGGTGTCTGTATGATACTTTAAGGGATGTTGGTTGATTATTTGGATTTTTTTTATGATTAGCCTGTTGTTTATGATGGAATAACTTGGATTTTTATGCTATAGTGGATACTTATTGTGGTCTTTTGAGTATAGGATGGATTGAGAAAGGTAGTTGTTGGCAAGGCCATGGACAAGCAAGTGGATCTTGGTGTGGAGGAATGTATTGGGGCAAGATAAAATGATACAAAACTCCTCCTGCAAAAGTTGATGGTGATCGTAGATCGTGCTAGATATCGGAAGCATGACTCTGGAAGGGGGGTTGAGCATACTTTAGATGTTGTGAGATTTATGGGGTATAACCAAGTACATTTTGTGGTTGTGGGTAGGTGAAACCCGCTCGTACATGGGGAGGTTTAAGTCAACATGTTCGATGACCATTCATCTAAGTTGGATGTGACGTGGAAAATTCAAATAATCTTGAATCGACAAGGGTCGTTCAAGTTCCCAACTCAGCTATTGATTAGCGGCCCATATTCAAACTCACATTATGCACCCATGGAAGTTATTTTTCTTTGCACGAGTGAGACATTAATGGTAGAAGTGACCCACAAGGTGTATTCAGTCTGAACCAAGATTTGAAGAGATCCAAGGCCAATCTGAAGGGGTGCCTTATGCATTCAATTCAAGGTGGCAATTTATTGCAAGCTATTCAGGACCGATTAGGTTGGTGGTCAACCTTGCTTTGTAACCCTAGCTTGGTTTGGCATGTGGTGGAATATATAAGTCTAGCATTTCACCTCTTCTAAAAGAGTTAGTTAGTTAGAGAGTTAGACTAGAGTTAGACAGGCTATAGAGGATAAGATTTTTAGAGAAAAAAGTTAGAATTAGGAGTTAGTTTTATTTCCAAGAAAGTGTTGTAATACAAAATATCAGAATTGTTTCTATTGTTGGTGATTCAATACAAATGAATACATTGTGCTATTATTGGTGGCTTCTTTGGATTGATTTTCCTTGCATGGTTCTTATTTTATCTTTGAAATTTCTTGAAAATAACTGAATGCATTCTAGATTATTTAATGGCGATTGTGATTTAATTCTTGGAGTGTTGTAGTGATCTCTAGTTCATACTTTGGGTAACTTCTTGATTTTGGGATTGCATTGCAAGGTCAGCTTGTACCTCATATTTATGTGCTTATTTCAATTGCGGGAATTTATTCAATTCAATTGAATGAATTCCCATGATATAAAAATATTTAATTCTTTAGAAGATTGCACTATTTCTATGAGATTGCAGGTATAGCCTAGGTTAAGCAGAAATTAGTTTTGAGGGATTGGTCCATTCCAAGTATTTCATCATTAGTATTGTTGATCTTAGGAGTAATCATAATCTTAGGAATTCTGAAACCCTTATCTATTTCTATTTCTTTGAACTTTGGTTACAATAGGAATTCGAGTATCATTGTATTGCAAAATCTGATAAGTTTAGAGCTTCTAGTACTTTCTTTGTAAGGTCCCTTTGTGAGTACCAACATTTTCACATTTATCACTAAGTTTTTTGTTCCATTGTCAAGACCTAGCATTAGAGACCTTGGGGTTATCTCTTTTTCAATAGAGATTGACCTTTCAAGAGAGATAGGATACTGTATTGTGAACCCCAATCCTATTCCTACATAGACATGACAAACAAAAACATTAGTTAGTTGATATGCAAGATAAAAGAAGGATTCCTGATGAAATCCTTTCATAAATACTCAAAATAGGAAAAAAAAATAACAAACATGAAATATAGATGAAATCCTAAATTAAGCAAATACAAAATCTTGATCCCATGGGGGAATTGGTGCCAATTAGTGTGTCGAAATTGGCCCTTTCCCAACTCCTTTGTAAGATTTGTGATGATTGATCCACTTTTTGATGAAGAACAAGATGAGTTCTTGAGAAAACTTGTGATAAACTAGTTAAGATCTTGCATTGAGGATGAAGTTGAGTAGAGTAAGTTTAATCAAGTTGTGGATGATTGAATGAGAGGAAGAGTCTTGTTGATGGTGAAAATGACACAAACAACATTAAAACAAAATATTTCTACTCTATTTCTCTTGAAAAAGAAAGACAACATTAACTGGCCTAACTCCCAAGGCCCTAGTAGTTGGTTCTCAACTGTCTGGTGTCACTCAATCGGTTCATGGAACTGTAATATTCAAGGGGCCTATGCTGGTAAAAGATTCAAGCGATGACTCATTCTATCAAACTGTTTTAGTAAATCAATGAGATTTCAAACAAAAGAAAAAGATAGGTTAAAGGGGTAAATCAATAAATATGAATCAAATATATCTATCATCCAGACATATATTTTCAAATAATGAATGTTCTTCCAATCAGATCAAGAAAGCCATAAGATGACACAATCTATAGCATAATTTATACCACTGCATACGTTTTAGGTGCTTAATTAACTTCACAATCATGCATCACAAATAGTTCAAGGATTTTCAAAACAACACACATTCATTCATCATCAAGATTTATAGATCAACAGACTTTAATAACTTCAATCCAATGACAATCTAACAAGATAATCTTTAAATCTTGTTTCTTCTAATGACTTTCATCACATAAGAAACTATCATGCTTTAGCACAATCATTGGCATTCAGATAGATTATAACTTATCAGCCTTATCAAATCAAACAACTCAATGCTAACTCCATATTGCGTAAACCTGTAATTCTATTAACTGTAGAAAAAGATCAAGTACAAAGTATCTCTGTAAAACTCTACAAAATTCTATCTCCTAATCTTAGGTAAGCCAACCCTATTCTCAATTAGCCGAACTTTACAATATGATACCCATCGGATATTTATAGATATACAAAACCTCGAACTCCACTTCTATTTTAGGCTATCCACCTTTTTAGGAACTAGATCAATTTGATATTGAGTTCTTACATTTAGACATTGAATTTAACTAAAAATAGAAGATAGAAGAAAGGAAGAAGTCATGCACCCCCAAGACTGTCAGCGTTGTATGCATGCAACATGCAAGAAAGAGAAAAAAGGATTCATGCATGTGAAGTTGGATCTGCAATGAACTCATCGTAGTTGGTGAAGAATTAATGTAAGGTATCTATTTTCGGTCCATCAATCCAGCTATCTTCAAATTTGATCCGATCCAATTCTGTTGCAGCAAACTCTCTCATACTTCTTATTTTTATCAACTCTCTCCCAACAGCTTTTATTTCTTCCTTTACATCCACTAGTCGATCTATTACCAACTCTTCTCCATCATCCTCTTTCTGCATGTGTCCTTTGAACCTTTCATCCCACTTCTCTTTAATTTGACTCAAAGGCATGCCTTCTTTTGTCAACACATTTACATCTACAATAATGGCAATGACTTCTTCTAGCTCATCCAATTGCTTAGTCAAATTATTAATAGTCTCTTGAATTTGATTCTTATGCTTACACAAAAAGTCAATTCTAAACCGAAGTATACGAGAGGTTTTCCCCACAAAATCCTTGTTATCCTCCTCAAGTATTGATTGCTCCAATAGAGTAGTTAAAGACAATGCACTTACTCTTTCCAATTTCTAATTGTACTCTTTTTACTCTTCTTCTTGTTTTTCCGATGCCTCAATATATTAATGCAACTCTTTTATTAACCCTTATGTGTCCTTGTAGGCTTCAAATTCTTTAACCAAAACTTCAGCCACCTCCCTATTTAACTTGTCTACCCATCGGTCTACCATCTCCGCTTTGCCTTTCACTTGAACCAAATCATCTACCTCATTTTTGCTTAACAAAATAGGAGTCTCAATGGCTGCTCCCTGTTGTGATCTTGGAGAGGAGACACTCTTCAAGAATGAATGTAGTTGATCTAATTGAGCTTTAAGCTCATCCTTCTTTTGCTTATCCTTGATCATTCTTGACTTGGTCATTGAAGTCACCACATCAATTAAGTTCATGTGCTGATTCCTAGTGGGTTTTCCCAAGTTGATAGTACTCAACTGATTATTTGTTAGCTACATGTCCCCTACCTCCTTTTCTGTCATTGGCATGGCACATTCAGCAACAATTTCTCCTTTGTCTGTGAGTCGCGTAGAATGAAGATTCTTAGCCTTCTTTTAGGCCTTTCCTACTCAATCCCCTTCATCATATCCTCCCAATTAAGAGGTTGTGGATGTGTTACTACCCTCTTCTATAGGTCCAATTTCAGCCAAGTGGGAGTACTTGGAGTAGCAGTCATCAGAGAGGAAGAGGGAACAATAGTAGAAGGTGGCTGCATACTTACTTGAGATTTTGAGTCAACCCTTGATTTCTCTTGTTGTTCCTGTACTATATGCATCTTCACCAACTTCTCAACCTCTTCTCTATCTCTTTGTTCTTTCCTTTCTTCCTCTTCTTTCCTCTTACTCTCTTCTTCCAACCGATCTCTCTCTACCTTTTCCTTTTCCAACTTTTCCTTCTCTAGAGCTTCTTTTTCAAGTTTCTCTTTTTCCAAAGCCTCTAGTCTTTCTTTTTCTAATCTCTCTACCTCTAAGGCCTTAATTTTTTCTGCTTTTTATTCTTCCTCTTGCTGCTTCGTCACCAACTCTTTGGCCTCCTTTTCCTTCCTTATCTTTTCTGCTCCTTCCTCTTTTAGGCGAGCTTCCTCTACAAGTTTTAACCTAGCAACTAAGATTTCCTTTCCCTTCGGTTCCTTGCCTTCTCCTCCTCAAGGTCATGAAGTTTCTGTATTAACTCCAACTTGTCATTCTCTTCTTTGACCTTGAGCTCATGCTCTTTCTCCCTTCTTTTCCTCTCTACTCAATCAACTGCTGCCTTTTCCTTAACTTGTTTTGCTTTCAATTGTTGCTGATGCAATACAGCATCAACTTTTACCTTAGCATCAATTTCCTTTTGTTTATCCACTGTAGCCCTTGCATTAGAATCTCTTTTGGCATCCTCAAACAACTTCCACTAATCCTCATGTGTCAAAAACTTCTCCATGTCCTCTTCTAGAGGCATGTTCTCTTGCATATCCTTTTCTGATAGGGTTCCATTTGAATCTGTCCCAACCTCCAGAACTTCTTCCTCCATTTCTTTCCCCTTGTCAGCTTCAGCTATGCTATGAAGAGCTCCTTCTTTTATTTCTTTACTCTTCTTCCTTGTAATTGGGACTTGTGTGGATGATTCACCTAATGCAGGTGTTGAAACAGTAGATCCTACTGGAACATCTCCTTCTTGTGCTTCTGCTTCATCATCTACCGCCTCAAGTTCTATCTCTTCAATATCTGGAGGAAGGAATTATAATGGCTCTTTGGGAGGCATCTTTCTCTTGATTCTCCTGTATCCTTTACTCCTTTTAAGGACTGGTCCTTGAGGAGATTGAGTTCTCAACATCAACCATTGCACACTCCTATCCAATACTGTCCTTCCTATCTTCTTGATATCAATGGTTTCTTTAGCATCCCAATCAATTGGATCCAGGCTCTTGGTGCTAATATTGAAAGCTTCATAGGATGGATCCAATACAATTCCATCATCCACCAATGTGTCAAGAATGTTTTTTTTAATACCTAGCTCTGCCATGAGTGCAATAGGCAATCTTTCATAGTTCTTCTTTCTCAAATCATACTCATCTTGCCGATCAATCCAAAAGTCTTCTAAAAAATTGAAATGTCTAGTGAACACCGAAGGCAATAAAGCATACATCTTCTTCTTTCGATCAAAATACTTACAAGCCATGTATAATCCTAACTTCAATAGTATTAGCTCATTACAAACCACCTTTGCTCCTACCAAGTGTTGACAATTATATTCACCCAACTTCATGGGAAACTTATGACATCCGGTTTTATGTTTGATTCCAAACCTAACATTCACTCAAAGAGCTTGATACACAAACTCCATTAGCCCTATCTTGTTACTGTAGCACCTTGGAAGCAAGTGTGGGTGGCCTTCAAAACCAAATAACCTGAAGTATGTAAATTTAGGGTACTAGATATACCAACATCCCCATTCAGCAATAAACTCCATGGCTTCTTGACTCAACCGATATCCTACATCTCCATTCAATTGGTTGATGATCACATATAAAAATGCATCATTGAGTCTTCTGAAATGAGTCTCAGCAACTTGAAGAGACAACTAATCATAGTGTTCCCATACCCTCTTCTATCCATCCAAAGCTCCCATTGTGCCCACTCTATTCAAACCTAAGAACACACCCAATCTTGTTGCTGCATACACCACATAAGAAGTCATAAAGAAACACTTGGTCTACCTAACATTAGTCAATTGATCATATATGGCATCAAAGACAATCATTGGCCAATCAAACTACTGGGCTCCATTTAAGATTGTCTGGGTGAAAGGAAACATCCATTCCTTGAACTGCATTGTATCCCTCTTCCCAAAAACTCTTGATAGCATCATGATTAAATCGAAAACCTCCTTATAAAAATCTGCCCTCTTGTGCTGATCTACAAGTTTACTTAAAGACTTATTTTCTATCTTTAACCACTTCTTGTTTAGATGAGACTTATTGGAGTCCTTATGCTTGCTATACTTCTCCAAAGTCTCTGCCTCAGTTATTTGCACCAAGTTCTTGGGATTAGGAACATTAAATATATTTTTAAACATCGAAGGAGTAAGATCAATAATCACATTATTTTGTGAATCCATGCATAATCTTGTAGCAGGATTCTAAGCACTGGCTACTATGAGGATCAACTCCAACCATTGGATTGACAAAGGAAACAAAGTAATATGAGCCAAACTAGACTCAACAATCCTCTTCATTCTTGGCATTGCATCCTCATTGAATGTTTCAGCATATGCCTCCTCAAAGTTGTATTGGCCCAAGTTGGTATCCGTGATGTCTGCCCAGTCGGATTCCACCTTGCTCACCTTCACAATTGGACTCCTATGATTATACCTCAAGGTATAAGGCATTTGTTCTAACTTTAACTTCTTCTATTTTGGTGTTGCCTTTGATGTTCCAGCAAGCTGGTTCCTTCGAGCACCTTCCCCTGATGTTCTTGACATCTTTCAACTTTCCTACAAGCAAACCTTTAATTAGATCTTTAGATATCATCATAAAACTTGCTTAAACAAACCATACCTTTCATACATGCATCGGAGGCGGAACCAGGTAGAAACATGACCTAAAACAATCTCTTTTGCAATACTTTCGGACTCAGAGCCAAAACCGATACAGATACTTCACTAACAATAAATGGGCTCGGAGTCGGAAAAAAAAGTGATCGGAACCGAAATCTGAATCAAAAAGGAATTTGGTTTTCTTCAGATTTTCATATTTTCATTTTCTATTTCCATTCTGCCTCCGCTTTCATCAAGATTATCGTTATTTCAAAAAGGAGACTTATCACTATACGTAGAGCCAGAAACGGGATGGGAATGGAATTGATAACTTTTGCAAAACAAAATTCTCAAGTTCAAGATCGATTTTGATCCTGCCTTCGCCTAGATTGACCATGACATCATCAAAGATTTTGTTGATTTAACACATAACTTCGTGATTAAAACCAAGGTCGCTTCAAATGAAAAGGGGCTTTAAAAACACTACATTCATATGACCATGGGGAACAACTATATATTTTTAGGGCATCATATTTTAACCATTTAAATGCAATCACTGACAGACATGAAATCCTAATCTAACAAACCCGATAAAAACTAGGGCACGGGTTTTAAACGTTGCCATTTACTAGAACAAAATAGATGACAAAACCCTAAGTAAAAATGATAAATCTAATCTATCTCACTATAGATCCTTAACTTTAACCAACACCATTCAAAATCCTAATTTAATCTAATCTACTACAAATCAAAATAGCACGACGCGATCACGACTAAAACGTGAAAGCGACCACACTCTAAAATAAAAAGAATAAAAAATGACATACAAGAAACCCCAAAATAAGCAAGCAAATGAACTAAAACAAGAACCTACTCATACAATCATACCAAGAAATACAAATCTATTTAGAACGAAATGATTCAAAGCATGAGTAGATATAAAGCAAAATGCAAAAAACACGACAGTAAATAAATGAAGAACAATAACAATAAGAAACCCTACCTCAAACGCAAAAGAACCCGAGCTAACCTTCGAACTAATTCACACACAATATCCTTCCTTTCTTTCAATCAATTTGCTCAAATGAACTCCACTACTACTCTTTCGTGCTCCTAGATCTCTTAACAATGATCATAACGATTCATTTAACCCTTAATGAAGGTAAAAATGAGGATTTCTACCTACACAAGCAACTATCATTAATGCATTAATACGCAGTTAAGGCGAAGTTAGAACTAAAAGAGAACAAACACTTCTCTGTAGTGTAACTCCAATAAAAAAGTCAATGATCCAAAAGTGGCGGCGGCGGAACCAAAAATGGAAATTGATTCAAAAGTTTAAGAAATTTCCAAACTTCATTCCCATTCCAGATCTGGTTCCACCAACTAAACACCAACAAAAACCTAAACACAAAAATTAAAGCAAAAGATTGACATCATAAAACTAAACATAAGGACTTAGACCAAAAACAAAAAAAACAAATAGCGGAGGCGGGGTTGGAATCGATTATGATTTTGCAATTTTCAATAAAGACCAATCACCCGTTCTGGCTCTGGTTCTGCTAAAGACAAAAGAAAAGACTGTCAGGATGAGAACCAAAACCAGTTTCAAAATAAATTTCAGAATCTAATTTAGTTCCGGCTCCGATTCTGATAGGCTAAACCAAAAAACAAACAAAGTGTTAGAATCAAAATAACTCCAAACTTTGTTAGAAAAACAACAAAGGATAAAGAACAACAAGGGGGACCTATTTTGACCAAGGCAAAAGATGGGGTGGTTATGCAAGGCATAACAAGTCTCTCATTTATAAATTTTCAAATTGGAAGAATGAGCAAGATTGGAGCAATGTGGGACAAAATACCAACCAATGAGAGAAGGCCACTTGTCCACATGTTATTGGAGGAGAAATGAGGACATTTTGGTCAATGTACATGATAAATGCTATGAGATTCAAATTTGAAATTTGAATGTCATACATTAGAGGGAGAAATAAATGGAGTTAATATCACTTGGTTCAATGAAAAAGGACATGTAACAGGCATTAAATGCCTTGTTGGAAGGACCAAGCCCACTTGAATTTTAATTCAAATTTGAGGGAATATTCCCATTTTATGCCATGTGAGGGAAAATAGAGATTTAATAAATGAATTAAATCTATTTTCATGTGCAAGTGGTAAAAGCTAGATGATGGGACATGATTTTAGATTAAATTAATCAAAGATTAATTAATGTAATGAGGAATTAGGAGATGTGACAATTTAGACTTAAATTTGTGTATTGATTTAAATCAAATTGAGAGGAAGGGTTTAATTAAATAAATATTTTTGATTTATTTAACTAAAAGGGGGAAATTTTAGATTAAATCAAATAAAGTTTAATTTATTTAATTTAATAAGAAGACTTTAGTCATTTAATAAATAAAAATGAATTATTTAATTAAAAGTGGATTTTAGGGTTAATTAAATTAAATTGATAAATTTAATCAACAAAGGAGAAAGAACTAATTAAATAAATAATGATTTATTTAATTAAGGGATGAAAGGTAATGATAAGATGAGAGTGTGATTTAGGAAGAAAATGATGTTAGTAAATTAGGATCAAACATAATTGTACATTTTCCATGTCTACATTTTGCCCCTCTTTGAAGCAATGTACTTATTGCATTAATTCAAAGAATAAACTGTTGTGATCAAAAGTTCAAAATTTCTCAATTTTTTTGAATGCCCCATTGTTGCCCCAGCGAAAGGATTATGTTGGTATATTGCCCCATCAAGAGATCGGGCGAAAATGCTAATTTTCTGATCAATATCACAATAAAATGCGAGAGGAGTGGTTCTATTGATCAAAGGAAGAAAGATAATTCTTTGATTTAGACAATTCTAATGATGTATAGATAGTCATCGGGCATGGGTAGCCTCATGTATATTTTGACATCTCACACCTACTTTAGATAGAAATGTTAGTAAAGATAGAAGAATAAGAAGAATACGATGGATGGAACGACGATCCAACAAGCCTACAGTATGAATGATGATGATGATGATTTTCTTACCAAGAGTTGGGATTTTCAAAGGGATAATTACTTTATGTTTGATAACACACATAGCTATGATGCATCAAAGTATAAAGGACCAGGATGGTGTTGTACCTAGTGTGATGGAATTTGACTCATCAATTAGATAGGAGTATTCTTGTTCACACTCAACATATGGAAACCTTGCTAGGATAGACGTAACAAAACTAGTATTCACCAAGTTATTTTACAAGAGTATCCAACAAGCACAGCAGATAATAAAGATAATGATCATTGCCTCATTCATTTCTCTATAAACCTATTTTTTTTAGGCATCATTGAGAGGTCCTAAGAATGAGCGCAAAATAAGATAAGTCAAAAAAGACCAAGACAAAGTAAACAAACAAGCTAATGTTCTTCATATCACTAGCCAAGGCTAAAATACTGCAAGGTACTTGATGCTTATGTCCATAATGGGAAGGATACATCCTAGGACATGTTGTGATCAGGGTTTTGGTGAGACTAATTAGGTGATAAGCTATTGATACTCTAAGTTGATCAGCTTGCTTTCTTATTGACCTAGACTTAAGACTTTAATGATTAGGGTGCTCACTTTGGAACCTTCTATACTTTCTTTTAATTGAATCACCAAAAAATGAAGGTGACGATTGACTTTATTATGAGATGATAATCATGGGTGAAAGGGAGATGAGATGGATGTACCATTTTGGATTTTTCAAATGTTTTTGAGGCTTATTTTTTTTGGGTTTTTTGAGAGATTTTAAGCCGATGTCAAATCATCTGGTACTACTAACATTGATTATTTTGTCATAACATGCCATCGGTATCCTGCTTGAAGAAGATGCTTTGCCAAGATACATGCACTTGAAAGCAGATTTTGAGAATCCTGATCTACTTTGTTGATACCAGAGTTAACTTTGTCTTTGCGTGCACATCGTGATAGAGTGTCTTCTAAATCCTTATGATAAAGCATCATTTCCAACACATGGTCAATGTGAGAATTGGATATTATGCATGGAGGCATGGATGGTGGAGTGTTTTTAGGAAAAAAATATGGATTGGTTGATAGTTTGGAGCCTTTGACTCTCCAAACTTGGGAAGATGAGCAATAATGGGCAGATATGAAATTGCATGTGGAATTAGGACCAATGGATTGATACACTTTGTATGTTTTTTTAGAAGCTTTCTTTTTCCCTTGTGGACATATTTGATGGATACTTTCCCCTTTTTAATTTTTCCCCATAGTTTCTTTGACCGATGGAGTTTGATAGGGATAATCTTTCTTTGTATTTTTTGGTATCCATATGTATTTGATTTGTCCTTCATGCTTCTTAGCTTATTTTTCCTTGATAACATTCTTCATTCTTCAATTCAGATCTTTCTTTTGACGTTGGTCCCAATTTTTGGATGGGGTGAAGGGTGGATGAAGATTCATGATGTGGCTGGTTGTAGTATTGGAATTGGTTTCATCATAAAGATTCTTCATGCTCCCTATGTTGACATTTTCTCAAGACAAAGTTTCCCCCAATTTTATAGAGGTATCACTGATATATTTAGATCCCTTAATTGTAGAATAACTAAGACCTTGATGCTTACGATTACCAATAATTTGTACTGATTCTAGGATACCTTGTTCATGTAGGCCTAATCCTCTACCTTGATAATTCATTTGCTGAAACATTTTATGTGCAGCAAGATATGATTTACCCTAGAGAAAAGGTGCTACTCCTAAAATGCTCTGTGGTGGATCTTCAAAAGTGTCAGTTGCTTTATTGATGAGATAGATTTTTCTAAGAAAGGTAAGTGATCCAAATTTATAAGTGATAGGATCCTCCACATGTGGGATGAATTCCTAATTGATATCTTTGGCTTGATCTTGTGAGATATCATATTGTAGTGCTTCTTCAAGAGGTATTGATGATTCAATATCCTTGTAAAAGTCTTCCTCATGATTAATTCTTGATAAGATTTCACATGATGTTTCTGATTCACAACTTCTAGAAAAGCCTTCTTCATGATCCATTTCTGATATGTCTCTACATGATGTTTTTGATTCACAACTTCTGTAGAAGTCTTCTTCATGATTTGTTTCTTCTATGTCTCCAAATTTTTCTACATCTTGGTCTTGTGTACAAATGTTAAGAGTAGGAGACTCTTTTTCCTTGGTAATGATATCAAGATTATGAGACTCTTTTTTAGAATGAAGATCATATATGTGTCCATTCAAAGAAAGCATCTCATGGGTAGATGGAGGAATGTGTACATTATCATCATTTATGACATCTTGTACAAATAAAAGAGTGCCCATTATATCATTGTAGTATTTTGGACATACAAATTCTCAATCTTGAGTGATTTTAGAATTGCTTTCAACATGCTTTGGATCAACTTCTTGACATGGGTCAATTTCAAAGGATGGATTTCTTATGAAAGGTTCTTGGAAATTGTTATTAGGCATGGGAAGTGGCTCAATACCCTCTTGATCTTTGAGTGGATTCGGATAAAATGTTGAATTGTGGATTCCTTGACTATCCACAATCATGAGGTTGAGGGATGTGAGTATGTATTGGGAAGGACCATTGCTAAACCTTTGTGATAGATGTTGATTATTCTTTGGAATAAATTCTTGAGATATGTCCTCTAACTGATTAGCTGATGTAGAGACATTTTGAACATGATCATTGGTCAAAGGGTCTTGATCATCATTTTCAATGATTTTGGTGGGAATCTATTGCAAGCTCTATTGTGGGGGTAAGGCCTGCATTTTTTACTAAGCCAACAACACTTGTTGTTGGTCATGTTGTTAATGTTCCAAAAAATCTTGTTGTTGGTCTTGTTTCTGCTATGCCAAAAAATCTTGTTGTTGGTCTAGCTATTGTTGTGCCAAAAAATCTTGTTGCTGGTCTAGCTGTTGTTGCACTAACAAAGCTTGTTGTTGGTCTAGATGTTGTTGTGCCAACAAAGCTTGTTGTTTAGCTTGTTGTTGTGCTTGAAAATCTTGTAGGGCTTATTGATATGCTTGTGTATGAATTTCTTGCAGTTGTGTTCGGTATTGTGTTTGTGCCAATTAAGCCTGGTCTTGGGCATTTGCTTGACCTTGTTCTTTTTGGGCTGCTTGCGTGGCTTGTGTGGCTTGTTGGGCTTGTGCAACTTGTTGGGCAGCTAGTTGTGCTTGTGCTTGTTAAGCAACTTGTTGTGTAGCTTGTTGGTTTTGTTTAAGTACCCTCTGATGATTGACCTTCTCGATGGCCTAGATCATGGTGATGAATGAATTTGTCATGTTATATTTTGGTGGGATTGGCGGTGGATTGGGAATGGTGCTAACCATTGTGATGGGCAAGAGGGTTGTGTTGGTGATGTGGTTGAGATGCTCGATCCTTAAGAAGGTATATTTTGAGAGATTTGAGGACCAACTAATTTATTGACCATGGTGGCTTGATTGGTTGCCACTTGTTGTTGTGATGCTACTGGGAAAAGGAGAGGATTCGATGTGATGCTCGAATTTCCTTGATTTGAGAAACTAGCAATGGGTAAGGGGGGTAGACCCAATCCAAGAGGTGATGCAGATGTGAGCAGTAATAGAGGGAAATTTGGTATGCTCCCTTAGAGGAAGGATGGGTCAGTGAATCCTACTGTTCCAAACAAACCACCTTCTCCTTGTGATAAATAAGTTTGTATGTTTAAAGGATAGGCTGGTGTTGCATGGAATGAAGATGAATCCGCATGATTATGAAAAGTGAGCAGGACGTAGGGGTATGATGGATTCACCAAGACAAAGTTATCCGGTGTGGTGCTGACATTTACCTCTTTGTTGTTTACAAGGCGATGCTTTTGTATTTCACGAAACATTGCACTTCCCTTGTTTACAATCGGTGAGGTTGATGCGATTGTCGATATGGTTTGGGGAATTTATAGCACCAAAATGTGAGCCCCAATCCTATTCCTGCATAGACATGACAACAAAACACATTAGTTAGGGGTGCTGCCACAATAATGGGTTACACTTTTTGGGACATCCTATTTTTTGTTGAAATCACATATTTTTAGAAAATATAATGATTTAAGCCTTAAAAAAATTTCATTTTAAGGGTTTGATCAAACCCACTTATATCAAACCCCCTTGGATAGAAAGCCGCTAGTTTTAAACCATACCTATAATGGAGTCTCCTCTACACCTATCAAAATGCTGATAAAAAACCACTTTTGATTTACCTTTTAGGGGATCAAATTAATTTATTTAAAATTATTTTTTTGTAAACATGTATTCCTTATTATAAGCTTCCCAAAAATTATTATTTTAAATATATTTAATTTTATTATTATATTTATTTTTTATTTCTTGTGAATGTAGGTTTTTCAATGAACATCGAGGTCTTTATTTCACACGTACGGAAAAATAGGAAAAGAGAGAAAAAAGATTCTTAAAAATGCATGTACACTAGCTATTGATGTCCTTATTCCAACAAAAAAATAATAAGTTAATTCAAATGAATACAAAAAAATTTATGCAGCTGAAAGTATAATATATCCAAATTATAATTACTCTGAATTAGAAAATTAATTAAAAAATATATATGCAACAAAAAATTATGAAAAACTATCCATCCACTAGATAATGGTGTGAAAACACTTTATTTAAAAAATTATAATTGTATGCTTTCTATAAAAAAGTTATGCAGCTAAAACTAAGCATCAGTTTTTGAAAATGATGTTTAGTAAAAAAAATAAGTTAATAAAAACTACATAAAATAATTCAAAATTTATTTTTTAATTTTTTAAAAAATAATAATTAGATTCTCAACACAAAATATCACAAATCACTATTTTTCTTCATCTTCAAATTCTTAATGGTTTAGCTTCTATAGGCATATGGAAGTGAAGATTTGGTAAAAAATATTGATTTCAATGTCAAGTTTGGCCAAAAAGTGTAACCCATTATTGTGGGATCACCCTTAGTTGATATGAAAGATAAAAGAAGGATTCCCCATGAAATCCATTCACAAATACTCAAAATAGGAAAAACAAGAACAAACATGAAATATAGATGAAATCCTAAATTAAGCAGATGCAAACTCTTGATCCCATGGGGGAATTGGTGCCAATTGGTGTGTCCAAATTTGCCCTTTCCCAAATCCTTTGTAAGCTTTGTGATGATTGATCCACTTTTTTGATGAAGAACAAAATGAGTTCTTGAGAAAACCTGCGATAACCTAGTTAAGATATTGCATTTAGGATGAAGTTGAGTAGATTAAGTTTACTCAAGTTGTGGATGATTGAATGAGAGGAAGAGTTCTCATTTATAGATTTCCAAATTGGAAGAATGAGAAAGATTTGATCAATGTGGGACAAAATACCAACCAATTAGAGAATGCCACTTGTCCACATGTGATTGGAGGAGGAATGAGCAAATTTTGGTCAATGTGCATGATAAATGCTATGAGATTCAAATTTTAAATTTGAATGTGACATGTTGGAGGGGGAAATAAATGGAGTTGATTTCACTTGGCTCAATGCAGAAGGACATGTAAGAGGCATTAAATGCCTTGTTGGAAGGACCAAGCCCACTTGAGTTTGAACTAAAATTTGAGGGAATATTCCCATTTTATGCCATGTGAGGGAAAATAGAGATTTAATAAATGAATTAAATATATTTTCATGTGCAAGTGGTAAAAGCTAGAGGATGGGACATGATTTTAGATTAAGTCAATCAAAGATTAATTAATGTAATGAGGAATTAGGAGATGTGACAATTTAGACTTAATTTTATGTATTGATCTCAATCAAATTGAGAGGAAGGGTTTAATTAAATAAATATTTTTGATTTATTTAACTAAAAGGGGGAAATGTTAGATTAAATCAAATAAAGTTTAATTTATTTAATTTAATAAGAAGACTTTAGACATTTAATCAAATAAAATGAATTATTTAATTAAAAGTGGATTTTAGGGTTAATTAAATTAAATTGATAAATTTAATCAACAGAGGAGAAAGACCTAATTAAATAAATGATGATTTATTTAATTAAGGGATGAAAGGTAATGATAAGCTGAGAGTGTGATTCAGGAAGAAAACAATGTTAGTAAATCAGGACCAAGCATGATTGTACATTTTCCATATCTACATGTATATTCTAGCTAAGTTGTTGTTGTGAAAAAAACTCCATCAACATAGATCAGGGAGAAAAACCTTCAAAAATCACAATTCAAACTATTTTGAACAATCTTTCAATCAGAAAAATCCTAACATAACCTTATTCCTCAATTTTGGCATACTCTTCTTGTAGCATTGTAAATACTATTTTTTTATCACAACTGTCAAATGCAATTGGAAAAACCACATGAAACTTATCATTTTATATACCCATTAAGATTTACTTCTACATATCCAAAAGGAAGATGGGGTTATTTTAGGAAAATGCCCTCAAATAATTACTACTATGATGCCCCGTATGCCAATTAGGCCTCTTTTCAAGAGTAATTCTATAAAAATATTCACACAAACCTCCAAACTCTTTTCCAATGCTCTCAATAGGTCTTAAATGGCTAGAATCCACAATTTTTGGCACAAGAAACACCCACAAGATCATTAAACCATCAAACCCTTACCTAAGCCCATTTAGGCTTGCCACACAAGAGGGTTTATTGAAACTCCACACTCCAGGACTCTAATGTGCTAGCCAAACCTTCAAACACTTCAAATATTGTTTGCACATGCTTATTCCACCATTACATGACCAATTCCAAAGACATTTATACAAACCCTAGCATTTAGCCATTAAATTAAACCAAAAACTCATGAATCATCAACTAGGGCAGCAATCAAATTCCATCAAACCTCCTCCCCTACTCTTAGAAACCGCAAATAACATAAAAATACTCCTAATTATTCCATTCCACCAAGATATTACAAATTTCACTTGGTGGAATGGCTTAATTTACCATTTTACCCTATTCAAACCTTAAATTTTGGGTTTTCTAGCCGCCTACAGTAAATTGCTCACCAAATCCATGAAACTTGATGAAATCCAATTACACAAAATCTAAAAAATTCTTAACACATGTCTCTATCCAATTCAAAGCACCTTTGATGAAAAGTCCATGTACATACCCATACAAATCTTGGGAGCAACAAAATTACCTGAGAATTGTAAAGCAAATAGGGTTTTATTTATTGTTTCAACTTCAATACAAAATCGAGCCTTCACTCGAGAATTTTTCAGGAATATTTCAAATACACACACCAAAAGCTAACCAAACAACTAACCAAAACTAACTTTTGATTTACTTGACCATTAGGCTTCCTAAATCTTGCATATTTGCAATTTTGCCCATGACAACGTTTTACAAGATTTACAAATTTTGACAATTTGCACCCAACCGACCCAACATAGACCCAATACATTAGAAGATGGTCTATTATGACCTTATTTCATGAAAAATGACTCAAAAATCCCTAAAACCTATCACATGACCATATTTATAAGATTTTAACATGGTGCCCCTACACCAAAGAACACGAGTGTGCTTTTGAAATGGATGAGAAGACTAGAAGATGAAGGAAAAAAGGATAAAGAAAAATACATAAATATTTAGAGTGGAAAAGATGAATGTTAACATAGAAAATATGGATGTTAGAATAGAAGACATAGATTTTGAGATAGTGCTAGTTGAGATAATTTGCAGATATATATTTTTCTATTTAAGGCTTGTGCATTTAATCATCATTGGGCGGTAAAATATGACAAATGGACAAAAAACACCATAGTATGACATAGACCAAGGTGTTCAAGGTCATCCATCTATAAATCAAATAGTCACAGAAAAGGAATGGCCTAACTCATACTAAGGGTCATGTTGCCCCAATATTTTTGTCAAGACAAACTACAAATAATAATCAAATAAAAGACAAGTCATGAGACATCCTCACTCCTCTAAATCCTTTGTGGGACATCCTCAAGGTACCTACTAACATGGCCAAAGAAAATCCAAAATATAAGAAAAAATAGACCAACAAGATCAATAGTCATTCAGATTATTTTCCAATAAGTGTTTTCTAGTGCATTAAGGGACGAAGTGAGTGATGGGTTGACTATTTTGACAAGGCCTAGTTTTAGGAAAAGAAACATGTCGTATAAGATGCCAATTTTGGTTTTTATCATGTAACTACTTGTATACTTGGAAAATGAAAAAGTGTGATAATGACAAGGTCTCATTTCAAGAAGGACACATCATATAGAAGACCATTGGTTTCAATTAGTTTAACTAGTTTGATTGATGTGGTGAATGAGTGATTTGACTTGTAGACTTGTTGGCATGCTTGTCTTGTTGATTCAAGATTTTTGTTTGAAGTTCAAATGATTATGTCATGTATGAGTTGATAGTATCTAATTTATTTTGAATGACCCGACGAACTCTAAAAGATTAGCCTAGGGGGCTTCAAGAGCTCATTGAAAGATGGCCTTTCCTATGTAGGAATGCACAGAGACCTCATAGTTCAACATGACCATTGAATTTGTTTCAATGAAAAAGGACCAAATCATGATTTTATTGGAAAAAACCTAAAGGACTAATCTAATGCCTCGAGGGCACATCGCCAAATGGCTTTACCTATGTCTAGTCGTAGAGGCAACATAGTTTGATAATGATAAAGACTAGCATGATTGATTATGACTCTATTTTGGGGATTTTGTGAAAGCTATCTGATTTTTTTTGGGTTTTTTGCATTTTTTTGATTTTTGGAGGTTTTATAATTTTTTTGGATTTTGTCATTTTATGATTTTTTTTGTCTTTTGGGGGATATTTGATTTTTTGGTCTTTTTTTTTAATGTTTTGGGGAAGTGTGGATTATGTTATGGATGATACACTATAAGGACCATGAAAAATGCATGTGAATGATTCCTACATAGAATAATCCAAGGATAGGCATGATCTTGCTCCTAGTCAAGTTGAAACCAATTGACAAGTGAAGATGATGGAAAAATTATTTGATGTGGGAAGGACACGTCCTGAAATAATGTGAGGATGACGATAATGCAACTTAAGGATCAAGGTTTGTAGCACGGTGAGAAACAAATCCAAGGATTTTTTTGGATAGTGTGTTAGGATGGTAGGCAAGATTGTATGGATTAGGTTGGTTACATTTGGAATGATGTGTTTAGCAATAGATGGGATAATGGAGGTGCCTTAGACCATTGACAAGGGAAAACCAAGATAGTTGATAGGTATGGAAAGATAATGGGCTGATTTTGGTAAAAGATAGAAGACATGAGGATTATGGGCTAGAAGAATTAGCATTTGGTCTCTAAGGACAATGTTGCATAGGGATGATTTGTTTTTTTTTAGGCATGGGTGTGGATAATTCTATGAAGGAAATGACATGATACTTCATGGATAGTGTATGAACAAAGGATAGACATGTCAAGATTTTTCCCAAAGCATGATTTATGTTTGTACCCTAGTTCTTATCAAGATCAAAGTAGGTGGAAAAATGGATGGAAATGATATAGGTTAAATGGATAGATGGAAATGACATGAGGAAGGCATGGGAGATGAGATGATTTTCCCCCAATTGTAATTTTTTCCATAGATAATTTATTTTATGCATGATGCATGTTTTCCAAGCTTTCATCACAGTACTTATCCAAAGTGCCATAAAAATGGATTTCACTATTTGACAATTTTTTTCTCTTTACTATTTTCTTGATTTTTTTGACTTTTTTGTTGTTACCAAGATTCTTGTTTGCTAGGTTTCCATCAAGGTAACATTTTTTTCAAGACTCTTTCTCATTGTTTTTGTAATTTTTAGGACCTTTACTCCATTTTTTTTGTATTTTTTAGGATTTGATATTTATGGTGGCCTTGTTATTTAAGATGATCATTGAATATTCTGAATCCACTTATGGTTTTGATGTAGAGTGATGTAGTTGAGATTGGAGGGACTTGTTAGGCTATCCAATCATGAAACCAACTTAGACCACACACACACATAGATTGACACAATATAGGTCAACAAATCTCTTTTATTCATTTGGAATAGACTACAAGATTACATTCAAAATTTCATATCTATAGGGTAGTCCCCTATTCCACTTCACATCATGTTGTACTCTTTGAATCTCTTCCCCTTGAGCTCTCTACACACCATTCTTGAGACGGTTCATTTTAGCTTCTACCTTCGTTTGTAGGCTACCTTGCCTCACTCTCTTCTTGTTAACCTTCAAGATGGTTCTTCAACTTTCCCTACTCTCTTTAAAGTCAGCTCTCCCTTCTTACCAACCTCTCTACCAACCTTTCTCCTCTTTTCCCCCCTCAACCTCTTCATCATGATGGGTATATATCTTCTCTCTATCATCCCCAACAAGCCTTATCCTTCATGTTGGAATTTTTGTTCTTCACCCCTATATTGTAGTATAACCATTCAGTTACCTTGCTATCAATAGCTTCACCAAGTCAGTCAATGAATATGTATTCCACAACAATGATGTGGAATGCATCCAATATCACTTCACCAAGTGTCGTAACTAGACTCGCCATCCACCATGTTGACCATCATCATTCACCTACCACTTAAAAATGTCACCAAGACTTTGGGAGATCTCTCCCCAAAAACCCCATGTCACATCGATAAGCTCTTAATTAGGATATCATCAAAATGTCTAGGAGACATTGGGGGATATCACACTGACACCACCCTGCCACACTGACATCACTACTACCACACCATCAATGAGACACACTTAGTCAAAGATACTTATGAGTATCTCTTGCCAACACCATAAGGTCACCTTGAAAAAATGGTATACTAATCTCACAATCCTTTGGATGTCGAAGGGACATCCACTGAACTCCCATCAATGCTACTTTTTCTCTTAGATGAAAAAAACAACAACTGATACATCATTCTAATCTGGGGTCCATCTTTCTAACTCGTTGCCACATAATTCACAAGGATGTGAATTGCATGATCATAAAATCGACAATCACCATCTGTTGGATGTTGTGGTTGCATTAATGATATGCGGTTGTCATTGATGTCAACACTATTAGCATTAATGATGCTTAAGGCTGTATATATCGAGGATATTGAGAAAATTGTAAAAATAATATTGCTAGTAGCTAGTGAAGCTGAGAAGGTCAGAATGTTGGAAAGTTATGTATATTGAATATTTGAAGGTGCTCTTCAAAGGGTTTGTTGTTGAAGCTTTCTAGTATGTTGTTCAAATTTTTTAGAGGTTCACATCAAGATTTATGGTAGTTATGAAGATCTGTGTTCCTACAGTTATTTAGTTTTTGTAGATGGTCTTCTTGGATGAGGTGGATACAATTATGGTAATTTCATGTGTTGTGCATGTACTTGTGAAATTCATGGATGAGTCTAGATCATACTCTATCCTTGTACATCTTCATTGATCAGAGTGTTCGTGATTGGATATTTTTCCAATGTGTGCTTGATTTTTCATGTTCTTGGCTAACTTGATGGTGTTATCGTGTTGTAGATCTGTGAAGATTAATATTTTATTGTTTGGAATGTTTGAAGGTGTTTTTTTGGGTGCTCACTATGTTTTGATTGACTTGTGTTGGTGTGCATTGAAATTTATTCATGTATTGAGGTCGACAGTTGTAATTTATTCTTTATTTGAGGCCGAATGAATAGTGGATGTAAATCTATGTAGCGGATATATATAAGCATTTTTTTCCTCATTTAGAGGTAATGCTCTATTTTTGTAAGAGGTATACATGTGTGAATAAAGGTCAAATCATTCAAGAGCATAGCAAAGTGTAAAGAAGTTTGAGTAGAGTTTGCAAGAGTGTATAGAAGTTTTTGTGTGCCTAACTGGAACTATAATCAGACTTTTGTACAAGCTATTTTCTCAGTTCAACTTCATCAGATGGATTTAATTTGATTATTTTATGTAAGGCAATGAGCCTTCCCTTTGATTATTGTGCTCTAGGCAGTGCTCCTGAATGCAAGTGCATTCCCTTTTCATTCTTCATTATACTTCTAGTATATTATAATCTTGTGGACTAACATCCACTGTGGTTTTTCCCCTAACAAGGTTTCCATGTATAAAATATTGGTGTTCATGTGTCTATGATGTGTTATTAATTTATGCTTGCACTATTATTTATCAGATCTGAGATTTAAGGTTGATTAATGTTGTATAAGTTTGATTTTGGTAACAATTGATTCACCCCCCCTCTCAATTGTCTATCCTTATTTTTATAACAATTGGTATCAGAGCTAGTTCCTTTGAAGAAGCCTAACAACTTGAGGTGATCTGAGATGACATCATACAAGAAGGATAGTCCTAGATTTGATGGTACAAAATACTCTTTATGGAAAGTCAAAATGGAGTGCCATTTGAAGTGCATTGGAGAACCTTTCTAGAAGATCACACAAAGTGCATATACTATTCCTCATAATGGTCTATCCTCTATAGATGAGATCAAGGAAGAAGAAGCTAATACTAGGGTTATTGAAGCATTATTGAGTGCTTTGATAAATTTAGAGATGATAACTATGTTAGGATTGAAGACTGCATACCAGATCTAGAAAAATTTGAAAAAGTTATATGAAGGAGATGCGTTAGTGAAAAGTGTTAAGATACAAAGTCTAAAAGGCAAGTGGGAAGACTTGAAGATGAGTGAAGATGAGAATATCCTCTCTTTTTCTCAAAAGATAAATAAATTGGTGATGAAAATTAGATGTGCTAGTGGAACCATGGATGATGAAGAAGTTGTGGCTAAGATACTTAGATTTGTGCCTCCCTCCTACAAAAAAAGAGCTCATTCTATTGATGAACTTAGGACAATGATAAATATTACAAGAGACATGTTGATTGGAAAAATTTTTGCATTTGAGTTGAGTGAATTTGGTGAATCTGCTTCTAAGACTAAATTTTCATTCAAAGCTACAGTATCTAGAAAAAGCCAACATAGATACAATCTGGGTGAGAGTGCCAAAAGGACATGCAAATATGAAGATGAAATGAAAAATATTGAAGATCAAGAAAGAGAATTAGAAGAACTAGACACATTGATTATTAAAAGAGAAGCCAAAGATCATGGTAAGTACAAAGGAAAGTTACCTATTAAATGTTTTTCTTGTAGTAAAATAGGTCATTTTGCATCTATATGTCTTGAAAGAGCTTCTAAGTACAAACTTGAGAACACTAGATTTCAAAGGAAATGTTATTATGTTGAAGAAGGTGTAACTGATGAAGAATCTGATAAAGAAACCAAAAATGAAGATGAATGGGTATTTATTGCTATCAAAGAAAATGGTCAAGTGTCCACTGAATCTATTAGTAATGTGAACATTGAGAAAGCTCTTGCAGAAAAAATTGAAGAAAAATATGAGTGGGTAATTGAAAATGGATGTTCACATCATATGATTAGCGACAAAAAAATGTTTGTAAGCTTAGAAGATTATGATGGTGGTGTTGTAATATTTGGAGACAACACTTCTAGTGTGATTCATGGAAAAGGCAATATTTATTTTGGTGGTAAGCATAATACTGATGATGCTCTTTAATGAGAATATAGGTGACATAGTACAAACCTAATCTCATCATTCACTGCCACTCTCCATCTTGTAGCTGATCCTTGAATGCATATGTGGCTGGTCTAGACTCACCAATATAGATGGGTGGTAATTATTTCAGCACATGCAAAAATGATATTTAGCACACATTGAATAGCATTACAAAGAATTATTACTATCTTCTTAATAAAAAATGCATCTGAAAAGAGAGTCTAAACTAAGTCAACCCCGATCAATGACAATTTTTTCATGTTTACTGCAATTGTGTTGCATTAAGTGATATGTGTCGCTTCATTTTGCACATGCATCACATTCAGGCATTTGCATCATTCGATCTCACAGTTGCAAAACTCTACATCACTTGTGTCATTTTATATATCAACTGTGTCCTTCTATAACACTTGCGTTGCATGGCTTGGAATTTGTGTTGCAATATGGTGTTTGTGTCACCAACTGTAACGGTTGTGTTTCTATTAGCAGTTGCATCCTGGCCCTGACAGTTGCGTCATTTTAAAATGAGACCCCACCCATCCCTTGCACTTGTGTCATGATGCAACAAATGCATCAAACTTGATAATAATTACAACTTATACGAACACATTTTTGTAGCAATGCATTCATTAAACTACCCTAAAACCCTAATAAATGCACAAAAAATGAGAAAAAAAAGTCGAAAAGAGGCACTTATCGATGCCTCTACACCCTCAGGTCGTTAGAAGGTCCTAACTTGGTAGCTATTGTGCTCTATCGCTAAAATCACTATCTTATCCTCGCACTCTGCTCTCCAAGATTTCTCATAGAAAATGTGAAAATGACACCTAGATTACCTTTTTCAAACCTATTTATAGGTTGAAAATTAGGGTTTTACCATTTGGGTTAATACTGGAGGCTCTTTGACTACCTTTGACAAACCTTTTCACTATCTTAATGTCCTCCAATTTTGAAACCGATCAGACCATTGATTTTCTGGGCATCCATTTAGCTTATCAAGACACTTTCCAATTTACTTTACCTCGGGCCAAAATTCAAAAAAATTCCCAAGGGGGCATAGACACTCCATACCTTCATTGGGGCATATCCTTGACTTGTTTTCTTTTCCATAATGTGATAAACTGTATTATGAAAAAGATGGTCAAAATGTAGACACATAAAATTGATCTAGGCCTGCAAACTCAATTCTCTCATTAATTCCTCTAAACATAATTTGATTATGTCCTTCTATCCAAATTCAACTATTAATTAAATAATGATCAATTATTTAATTAATTCACCTTTCTTATTCTTCCTGACTATTTAAATAAATCACATTTAATTAAATACACCACTAATGTTTAAAGTCTTCTTTAAATTAAATAAATTATTTAATTTATTTAATTAATTCACCTTTCTTATTCTTCCTGACTATTTAAATAAATCACATTTAATTAAATACACCACTAATGTTTAAAGTCTTCTTTAAATTAAATAAATTATTTAATTTATTTAATTAATCCACTATTCCCTTTTGATTATTTAAATATGTCTCTAATATTAAGGTCTTATCATAATTAAATAAGTCCCTCACAATTTATTTAGTTACTAAACCATTTCTTCCACAATTAAATAATTTAAATTTAATCATTTAATTGTTTCATTTAATTCTCTTCCAAATTTAATTAAAAAAATGATTTATTTAAATTTCCCTCTTTTCAAGTAAATAATTTAAATTATTATTTACTATCACATGACCCCACCATTTTGAGTTAAATTAATATTAAATTCAAAATAGCATTTTCCTCCAATTAAGTAATTTCTAAAATTATTTGATTTTCTAACTCCCTCTTTTTAGGTGCCAAATCTTATCTCCCTGTCACACATATTCTCATTCCTTGATTTAATTTCTTAAATTAAATCTTGTCCACTCATTTTGAATTCACCCTAAAGTTTCCCTAACCCTAATTGTGGGTTGTCATTTTGAATCTTCACCATTGATTTTAGGGCACTTCTCAATCTTGAATCTTATCCATTCATCCAAAATTGCATTTTCTATAAAATGACAATTTTGTTTTCATTTTGCACATCTTACAAATCTTGAATCTTGCATCTCTCTTATTTTCTTGTCTTCATATTTGTCATCTTGCTAGCTAGTTTGCATGTAGAACTTAGTTTACTTGCATAGCCATTTTAAGAATCCTTAACAATTTCTTAGGACTTGTCATTTTCATTAGATTGTTCATAAAAAATATGAGGGCAACATCACATTTTTTAGCAAGTTGAGAAGGTACAATGGAGGTCAGCCATGGAGAATGAAGACTTGGTGAGATTGTTTTATTGTTTTTCATTTATTTCTTTGCACTTCATTATCACTTTGGATTTTTTATGTTTTGCATATGATTTTCTAACCCTAGGAAAATTCCCTCAGTTACAAAAACATTTAATTTTAAAAACTTGGTGAGGCCATTTTAATCAGACCCATATTACCTTTTCCTCATGCTTTTACCTTATTCACCCTTATTTAAAATGTTGGTCTATTTAATTTTTTCGGGCAATCATTTAGTTTTATTCCCTCTTCTTTTAAGAATAAGGCTTTTAACATGTGCTCTTTCCTTGAAAATTTAAACGGGGCCCACTACATGGTCATGCACATCACATAGCCTATTTTTTGATGCCATCACCCTTCTTGTGCAGTTTGCATGATCTCTCCATGTCAATATATTTTCTCCCTATCATTGATCTGGTTTTGTGCCATAACTTTCCTTTGGTTGCCTTTATGTTTTTTTGTGCTATGCCTCTAAAGGAAGCTTTCATGCCTTCTCTATTATGAATGGTGGCACCCATCATTCACAAACCTTCTCCTGCACTAGCCTCTTTAGAATGGCACACATGCAATGCCATTACAAGTGGAAAATCCTCATATAGTTAGTGACCCCCTTGAAGATTAGTACCATCATTATTTGGCTCCCTCCTTAGTATGTTTAGACTATGAATTTTGTCACACTTTTTGGATCTCTTTTTTGATCCACATAACACCCCTTTGTACATTTATTTGTGCCTAGTCACCTCCTACAAGAGACTCTTTCCTCTTCCTCCTTAGAGGCCAAACCTTCTCTGTTTCAATGAATGCGGGTCTCATGAAACAAAACTTGGGAATAGTGATAAAAAAAAAATCCTCATACAATTTTGATACACATTTTTTGCATCTTAAACCTCTCCTCCCTCTTGCACGGTTCTTCCTGGTCTTTTTACCATCATTTCCACCTCCCATACATATTTGAATTTGAGGCAAGATTAAAATAGTGTTGTGACTTTATCCTGTGGCAACTTAAGTGAGACACCTTTCTGCAAAAGATCATTCAAGATCTCAACAGATTAATCAAACTTTCATTTGCACCATCAAAGTAACTCCACTTTTAGTTGGTACAAAAGTTTCCACATACATTTTCTTGGAAGTTTCTAAAGATAATTTAGCAGATCAGTTTTATGCATGATTCATCACCAATTTCAATTCATGAGATGACATTTTATGTAGGCACCTTGTCAAAAACATTTCTATATATCCATGCTTCTTCATAATCAAGAAACCTGAGAAATATTAGCCTAATAAAATATTTTCTTTTTCATCATCATGTAGTTTTTTAAACAACCTGGAAAGAGTAAATAATGCTATGGTTGTTTAGGTAAAATGTTGCCTTACCCTACATATGAAAGTGATCTTCTACTACAAAGAAAAGGAATATGATGCCTACATAGGACTTGCTACAAAATACTCTGTCGTTCCCCTTTATGTAACTCCATTTCTTTGCACAACACCATAAGTATGATTTATATGAAAACATACATAGTTTTCATGCAGAAGACCCTTTGCTAAATTATAACATTGATCCTCAATGTCATCCATTAGTACCCCATACTTATTTTCTTCAAGTTATTGATTCATGGATAGCCGAACATGCATCTTCATTTCCATATACACCAATGAATCCCTTGTATAAAGGAGTATTAACTTTAGTGTCATAAATATATCATGATTAATAAAGGGATGATCATGCTCAACACTAATATTTATTTCAATATCTGATTGATATGCCTTATCTTCCTTATGTCACACAAAGCATTGTATACCCCTAAAACCTTAAAGGTACTTATGATTGTGTACTTCTACATATGTTGACCAAATTGAAACAATTTGTTTGAAGTGATTGCCATAGTGCAACACTTATAATATCATATTTATGCAAAGCATGTCGAGTCCCCAGGTGGGCCTCGTTAAAAAAAAAAATTTTCAAATAAATTTCAGGTTGAACTAACTAGAAAAAACCTATGAATTTTCCTAACATGAAAAAATGAGGTGGGTTGCTAAAATCTGTTTTTAGACATTTTTGCACAATGGTCAAAACAAGCTAGGTAAGCTCTAGAATTGCCTTGGGAAACCCATCAAACAACCTCATGAAACCATTAAAATTTGTAGGCATGTAAAAATTTGATCCAAGAATGGAGTGAAAAATATATTTTGGAAAAAGAGATCCTGAGGTGTATGATATTAACTATCAAATTTACTCAATCAGGCATATCTGCAACTACATCTATTCAGAACCAATCCGGTTTCACCAAATTGCCATCTCGAAAAATTATCAAATCAAATCCTGGAAAGCTACCCCTAGAAACACAAGCTCATTTAGGATCATTGAGTACGTGTGCAAGAGTTATTTACTTGAATCCTTATTATTCATGAGATATTAGGGGTCAAAGTTAACCACCTTGAAGCACTGTCATAATTAGCAGATCAAATCATCAAGCGGTGGAATCATACAAGGGGGTAAATGAATGTGGGGAGAATGGAGAAAAACACTATAAATTATTTTGTTTGATCATGGCCAACTTTCTGAAATAACCTTCTTCATCCTTCAATTCAAATCTATCAAGTATCCTCTTCTTGAATTCATCGAATATTTGTATATGTTCATGGCCTAGAGTAGTGCAACCATTAAACCACCATTCATATACTTCTCCTTCTATATGTAGGGAGTAAAATTGTACATATTTCTTAGTCATAGGGTTGAGCATGAAATAGGTTTCCATATTTTGTATTCATGCCCTTGCTAAGATCTTATTACTCCGATCAAAACAAGCTGGTACAAGCTTCCCCAACTTGTGCTTCAAGTCCTTGATATTGTACAATCCTTTCTTCTGTGGTTTTCTCTTCCTTGTGGCCTCCATGTATTCTATCCAAGATAAATTTTATATAATTTCAACTAATAGAGATTGATATTTTATATGCCACTTATGGATCTTTTCTAGATTGAAAGCACTAGTGTCTACTAGTTCACCACTATCTTTTTCATTTTCCAAATGTAATAGATTATTTGAGGTCCCTATAGGAGCACTATTGGTTCTACCATCACCTCTGAAATTTTTGGATGATGCTTCACCTCTTGGAACATTTTGATTCACATTTTCTCTCGATATGTTTTTTGCTAAGACCTTTAAAATATCCCTTTTTTTTGCTAGGGTTGTGGGGATATCCATTAACCCTCTTGTGATCTCATGAATTTTAGTGATTTTTTATTTTATTCTTTCTTCTTCCTCTACCATATCTCTTCCTTAGGACCTAAATCTTGATTTGACTTCTATAACCTTTTTTGATATCTAATTTCCCTATCGCTCAAAATCAAATATTAGTAAAACCCTAAACCATGTAGTTTGATAGAATCATTATATGATACCATTGTAATGTCCCAGACATTAATTTAATACAAAATACTTATTTTCATATTTGAATTCAATGAATAGTAATATACCAAACATAAACACTTGAATTCATAGATTGATAAGACAATTAAATCATCCAACTAATGCAAATATATTCAAATCAAATAAAAAATTCCTACAAAAATCCTTTGAAGCATAATGTGATCTATGAGGTGAGAAATCTCTCAAGAAGCAAAGTGGTTTCATCCTCTGATCTAGGTAATCACAAGAGTTTTATCTAATGACTACAACTCATATTGGTTTTTGTCCATAGAAGGGTTTAGAACATAATGTTCAAATTTTATGAAAGATAAAAACATAATAATTTGATGCCTAGTAAAAAATTCATCTACTTATACATATATGCTACTAATTCCCTCAAAGGAATAGGTTTTCTTGAGCCAAAGTGGTTCCAAAAACTAAATTCAAATATCTACACACTACACTTAGGTTGACCTTAAGTCCTCAAGGCAATTCCCACTTAAGACCAACATATCATATTGCAGCCCTATCCACATTCTCCCTAGTTATCCACCTATATTATCTCATTATGAAATTATCTTTGCACACTCCAAAGAACACTCATCCCATTCATCTGTGGAGTTTACTATTTGGAACCCAGTGCAAGAATATTCTGACAATGAGTTCTCACTGGGAATTTATTTGTTCTTTTGAATCTTCGAATATGTGGTAGATATGACCATGAAGATTATGTGTTCTAAACCATAGCCTGAAATTCCCTCTTGCGGTAAGATGTGACATGATCTCCTAATCAAGCTAGGAGGGGAGAGGCTAGACTATTACATAGAGTGATCTTTTGTTAGCGATATTTCTTTGGATATGGATCATCTTTCCTACATTTTAGATATGGGGTGCACTGGACACTGAAGATATTATGTTCCAAACCACACATGCTATAACTTTTTTGTGGTGAAATGTGGCAAGATGACTTTGGTCTCACTCTATAACTGCCTATCTGAGAAAGGGGACATGGCAACAATCCAAGTTGATAAAAACCTTGGTGAAATTTAGTATTCATTTTTCAAATATTAAGACACATCAAACAAGGAGTGCCTTGATTCAAAATAGTGAGAATAGAACCTTGTATGAATATGTAAATAAATTACCATAACAAATGTTAATCCTATTACAATAAAGCATTAGATGACCTTTGACTTGCATAGGATTCTTTGATTATACTAGATATAATCTCAATCACACACAAGGACCTTAGTTTCCCTATTCATGTTACCAAGACAAACCACAAACATAAATTAATAGAAAGAAACATCATAATCCATCCTTGTTGCTCTAATCACTTGTGGATATCCTTGAGGAGATTACTATTATGATGCAGGATAAATAAAAATAGGATAAGAGTAATTACTAGACCAAATGAGTCAACAACTATGTAGGTCTTTTTGTTTAATGGCAAGTGTTTGATATGTTTTCAAAAGATTGTTTCTATTTTAAGGAGGAAGACATTTCATGTAAGATTCCAGGTCTAGTTTCAATAATACAAAAATCCTTGAAGACAAATGATTTTTGATAAGATAGGAAAATTTTTTAAACAATTGATCAGCCTAGTTGAGAACTAGTCTATGTAGATTTGTCTTTTGTTTCATTATTTATTAAGTTTGGTTCATGTGTAAGGTATCTTATTTGTGTTCAACATGTTCATTCTCTATAAAGAATAGTTTTATTATGCAATTCAGATTATGATGCGAAATTTTATTGTAATGGACCTTAAGGGGACTAACCTAATGACTTGGGAGCTCATTGATGATGGCCTTACCTAAGTGATGATGCAAAGATAACATAGTTTGAATGACCATGAAAAGTGATAATTTATTATGAGATATAGATTATGACAAAGATTTGACTACGACAGACCCTAAAGGATAGACCTAATGCCTTGGGGGATCATTAGTGACTTGCCTTGCCTATGTACACATGCAAAGATAATGTAGTTTGATACCATGAACTGACACCATTTTTTATTTTTTGATTATTTTATGATTATTTTTTGGATTTTTCAAAGAATATTTGAAAGTTTTGATTTTTTGTTGAATATTTCAATGTTTTTATATTTTTGTGATAATATCCTCAAATACCATGTGTAAGATCCTTTTGAAACCCATAGGCTGGGAATTTCCCCTAGTCTAGAGTAGGACTAGTTATTTATGAAAGGATGGATATGATAAGTGGTTCAATGTTAAATGTTTAATCAATCTCAAGCCATGAGAGGGGTGAGAAAACTTTTATTATGAAAAGAGCATATGCTCGGGTTATTATGGATGGAATTAGATAGAGTAATGATATATGGTAGAGAAAAATGTGACTATACATGGTGAAAGTTTATAGGTTTTCACTATGGTACTTATCCAAAGTGCCACCAAAATGGTTTTCACTATAGAATGATTATTTTTCTCTCTTTTATTTTCTACTTTTCTATTTTTAATTTTTTTTAATACAATAGGATTAATAGAGGTAATGTATAGGAATTTTGAAGATGCATGTTGTGTGTGTGAAATAATGTCAACTATTAAAATCAATAACACACCAATGAAACATTATATCAAAGAATCTAAATGAGTAAAACACTTCAAACCAAACAAATTCTTCAGAATTGTATCATCGTCCTCTATCTCCAAGGATTCATTTAAAGCTAATTACTCTTAGATTGTGTAATAAAAACCCCAATAGAATGACAACCTAGAAAATGAGTAAATATGCAAAAGTGCAAGAAACTAAACTCCTATGCTAAATGATTATGAAATGAGATAGTAGATATGTAGCTAATGGACATGACAATGCTAAGATAATAAAACTAGAATGCTATGCTAAGATGTTTGATCACTTGAATACCTAACTATAGTTCTCACATTAGAAAAATAGTTATGGATTTTCAAAGAGACAAGAGGTCCTATTTATACATTTTTGGAGGAAAAAGCTTAGTTGGAAAAGATCAACGGTTGAGATTCAGTCTAGTAAGATGAACAGTGAGAGATGGAGAAGTTGGAGAAAATGATTAAGGCTAGAGAGAAAGTAGGAAGATGTTTCCTTCCCACAAAACCTTTTCATTCAAAAATGAAGACAACTTTCCATTTTTCATCTTTAGTTATGAGTTAGTTTGGTGGTTAAAGATAATTCAACAATAAAATAATAAAATTATTTAATTTCATGTGACATGTGGTTTTTGGAAACTTCTAATTAAATATTAAAATATTTAATTATAAGTGAGATGAATTTTTAGAAGATTAAAAGTGATTTTATGATTTTGAAAAAAGAAGAATATTTACTTTATTCAAAATAAAGCAATATGATAATTAAATTAAATAAATTGGAAAACTTATTTAATTAATTAAGAAGAAATAGAAAAGTGATTAAATTAAATAAGTAACTAAAATTATTTAATTAAGATAGAAGAATGTAGAAAATGAACAATATAAATAAATTATTTAAATTAATTCATATGTAGATTGCATTAGAGATTTAATTAAATAACTTGTATTTAATTAATTACCAGACTTATTATAATGTGACCATTTTTAGGTGTATACACATGTTATTTATAGGATCAGATACTAGTTCACCCTTGGGAGTACCTAGTTAATAGGAACCAAATCCATATGTTGTAGTGATGATATAAGGACCTAACTAGTTAGGCTCAAAATTACTTGGTTTTCTTTCTTTCTTTTTGATTCTTAGGATTCTCTTTCAAGAATAGATCACCAATGCGAAATTTCCAGACCTTGAATCTCTTTTTGTAACTGTGTCGAAGGTTATTTTGATATTCTTGTAAGTGGACCAATGCAATTTGTCTTCTTTTGTCCAATAGTTCTAGCTCATGTAACCTTGAGATTCGGTAATCTTCATCATCAATGAAATTATACATGGAAAATATCAAGGACAATATCTCAACCTCAATTGGTAGAATGTAATTATAATCAAAGACCAAGGAATAAGGAGTGGAACTAGTAGGAGTACAAATTCTTCTACAATAAGCCCATAAGGATAGATTTAGCTATATATGCTTGTCTCGACTAATGTTATTGATAATTTTTTTAGGATTTTCATAATGGATTTATTAAATTCCTCTACATGACCATTAGCTTCGGGATAATATGGAGTGGCAAAGTGGTGTTGGATGTGGTATCTTTCACATTATTCTTGGACATCTTGTTTTTTGAAGGGACAACCATTATCGGTTACTAGGGATAAAGGAACATCATATCAACATATGATATAGTTTAGTATGAACTTTAATATTTGTTTACTAGTGATATACATCATCAGTTGGATTTGAGTGAAATATTTTGTTGCAGTGATAATGAACTTGTGTCCATTGGTAGATGTAGGTTGAATTTTCCTGATGAGTTTGAGTCCCCATTGAGAGAAAGGTCAAGGTGAAGTAGCTAGATGGAGTCCCTATATTGGTGCATGTACCAGTTTGACATGGAGTTGAGACTATCGACATTTATTTATAAAGTGATATGAATCACCTTCCATTGTAGGCCAATATTACCCTATTCTCAAAAGCTTCTTGGCTAGGGTAGGACCATAAGAGTGAGCCCCACATATACACTCACATATTTATTATAAATTCTATTGGATTTTATGGTTGTGTTGTTGATTTGTTGTTGTGTTGCTGATATGTGGTTGTCATTGATGTCAACACTATTAGCATTAATGTCTTTAAGACTGTATTTGTCGAGGATATTGAGAAAATTGTAATAAAATAAGTTACAGATTGTCTCTACAGCAGTGAAAATCAAAATGATGGAAAGTTCAATATGTTGACACTGAGAAGTTGTAGATTAAAGGGTTTGTTTTCAAGTCTATCTGGTTTATACACCGAGAGTTTCGGATGTACGCATGAATATTTGAGCAAGTTATGAGTTTATGTGTTTTGACAATTATTTTGTTACTGTAATTGGTGTTTCTAGAAGAAGATAATGTGATTTTGGTAATCTGAGTATTTTTGTATTCTCTTGTGGTGCTCGTGGATGTTTCTAGATCATACTTTATCTATTTTGCACATTTGCATTGATCTTTGTGCTTGCAATATGTGATTTTCTCTTGTGTATTCATGTTTTTCATGTTCATGGTCAATAAGGTGATTATAGTGTGTTGTGGATCTTTGAGGAAAAAAATTTGAAGATTTTTTTTATTCGAGGACATTGTTTTGGGTCTCTACTATGTTGTTTCTGACCTTGGTAGATTTGAATTAATAACCTTTATTGTTTTGGGCCGACAATTTGCATTCATTATATTATTTTGTTCAAGCCAACATGAAGCCATGTAATTACTTGTTGTGGATATATATGAGCAATTTTTTATCTCATTTGAGAAATGCATGATGTAGAGTGTGTGAGTGATATGTGTGAATAAAGATTAGATCATTCAAAGGAAGAGCAGATTGTGAAGAAGAGTGAAGAAAAGTGAAAAAGTGTTCATGTGCTTAACCAGAATTGTAATCAAGCATTCGCAGATGCTACTTTCTTAGTTCAAATTCTTCAAATGGATTTAATATAAATGTAAATGTAAGACGACGAGTCTTCCCTTGTATCTGAGCAGTGAGCTCTAGGTAGTGTGCCTGAATGCATGTGCATTCCCATTTAAACTTCTTATACTTTTAATAGAGTATAAACTTGTGATTAACCTCCACCGTGGTTTTTCCCCTAACAGGGTTTCCATGCAAAAATCTTGGTGTTATGTGTATTTTTGTTGTTTTGCTGCTTTATGCTTTCATGGTTATTGATCAAATCTAAGAATAAGGATTAAAAAAGATAATAAGTTTTAAATTTTGTGACAACTAATTCACCCCCCTCTTAGTTGTTTTCCCTTGTGTTGCCAACAATTGGTATCAAAGAAGGTTCCTTGGAATAAGTTTAACAACTTGAGGTGATTTGGGATGGTGACATATAAGAAGGATAGTCCAAGATTTTATGGAACAAACTATTCTCTATGGAAGACTTGAATGGAGTGTCATCTAAGATGCATTAGTGAATCTTACTAGAACATTACAAGTAATAGGTATGTTATTCCTCAAATTTGTACTACTACTACTGATATTAGGGATGTTGAATACAATATCAGGGCTAAGGAAGCATTGTTGAGTACTTTTATTGATTCTAAGATGAAAAATGTTATGGATCTGAAGACTTCTTATTAGATCTGGAAAAACTTGGAAACTTTGTATGAAGGTGATGCTAATGTGAAGATTTCTAAGATAAATTTTTTGAAAGGGAAATATGAATTGTTGAAAATGGGTGATGATGAGAATATCACTAGTTTCATGCAAATATTTAATGAGCTTGTGTGTGGTATCAGATGTGATGGTGGATAGTTGGATGAATCAAAGATTGTTGCTAAAGTGCCTAGATCCTTTCCTGATGCATACAAAATTAAATCTACAGCTATTGATGAGCTAAAGTTTGTGACAAATGTAACTAGAAATATGTTGATTGGTAAACTTAATTTTTTTGATTTGAGTGAATTTGGTCATTCCCTTCCTAAGATAGAATCTGCATTCAAAGCTACTACCTCTAGAAGAAACAAGCAAAGATATGATCTGGGTGAAAGTTCTTCTAGAAAGGTATTCAAATATGAAGAAGAAATGAGATAGATTGAAGAAGAATAAAGAGAACTAAATGAGCTTGAAACACTTATTGTCAAAAGAGAAGCAAGAGGAGAAGGTAAGTATAAAGGAAATTTTCCTATTAAATGTTCTTCCTGCAACAAGATAGGTCATTTTGCATCAAGGTGTCTGGAAATATTTCCTAATCCAAGATATAACAAGACTAGATTTCAAAAGAAGTGTTATAATATTGTTGATGAAGGTTTGATAGATGATGAATGTGATAAAGGGAATGTAAGTGAAGATGAGTTTGTGTTTATTTGTATCAAGGAAAATAAACCTATCTCTACTAAATCTGCTAGTTGTACAAATGTGGAGAAAGCCCTAGCTACTCAAGTTGAAGAAAAATATGAATGGGTAATTGATCATGGATGTTCACATTACATGATAGGTGATAAAATCAAATTTGTGAGCTTGGAAAAATATGATGGTGGTGTTGTAAGATTTGCTGATATAAATGGTGGTATAATCCATGGTAGACGATGTATTTATTTTGATGGTAAGCATATTACTGATGATGTTATTAATGTGGAAGGTTTGAAGCATAATCTTTTAAATGTCAGATAGATGGTTGATAAGGGATAAAATATTCAATTCAAGGATGGAAAGTGTAAGATATTGGGAAGTTCTAGAAATGTGATTGCTTCAGGTACAAAAACAAAAGGTAACATTTTTCACCTAAATGTTGCTAGTAAATGTTGTCTGATGATCAAGTTGATGAAAGTTGGTTGTGGAATAGGAGAATGTGTCTTGTAAAATTTTATAGTATTATCAAGATAAGTTTTACTCAGGCCATTAGATATCTTCCTAAGTTGATAAAACCCTCTAATGCCATATACAAGGAATGTCAGTTAGAAAATAAAACTAGAATTTCATTTTAGAGAAAACAACATTGTTCAAATGAATTGTTGGAGCTTGTACATAATGACTTGTGTGGTCCTGTTAGAATCATAATTTTGTAAGGTTATAGGTATTTCATGTTGCGTATTGATGATTATTCTAGGATGATGTGGGTCACTTTCTTAAAGGAGAAATTTGAAGATCTAGAGAAGTTAAAGATTTTCAAGGCTATGGTTGAGACAAAGACAAGTCTGAAAATTAAATGTCTAAGATCATATAGAGGTGGTGAATTTACTTCCAATGAGTTTAATTATTTTTATGAAGTGCATGGGATAAAGACACAATTATCTGCACCATGGACCCCTAAACAAAATGGAGTTTTGGAAAGAAACAATAGGATAGTTCAATATGCTGTTAGAAATATGATGTTGGAAGGAAATGTTCCTCACATCTATTGCAGAGAAACTATGAGTGCTACTGTTTATATCCTCAACCAAGTAAAAATAAAAGGTGATATTGGTAAAACCCCTTTTGAGCTATGGTCTAGTCATAAGCCTACTATTAAATATTTCAAAATCTTTGGAAGTAAATGTTACATTAGAATAGATGAATATATAGGAAATTTTGATGCTTGAAGTGATGAAGGAATCTTTCTTGGTTATTCTACTAAGAGAAAGGCCTATCGGTGCTACAACAAGAGATTGAATAAAATTGTTGAAAGTGAAAATGTTAAGGTTCATGAATACATTGCTAGAACATCCAGAAACTATGGATATGATTCTGATGATTAGAATGATAGTACAAACAAAGGTCAGGCCTCAAATCAAGTTTATATTGTTCCACTGAATCAAGAAGATCAAGATGAAGGAGAAACTAGTGAAAGTATAGAAGAGAGCTCACAAGAGCCTAAAATTCAAGAACAACCTAAGACTCCAAGGTATGTGAGATTAAATAATCTAGAAAATCAGATTATAGGTGATAAGAACAAAGGTGTCCAAACTAGGAGAAGAATTATAGAAGAATATTGTTTGATATCAAAGACTGAGCCAAGTAATGTAAATGAAGCATGCAAATATGAACATTGGATTGAAGCAATGAAAGAAGAACTGTAGCAAATTGAGAAGAAAAATACATGGATTCTTGTTCCTAGATCTAAGGATAAAAATGTAATTGGAACTAAATGGATCTTTAGAAATAAACTAAATGAGCAAGGTGAAGTTATCAGAAACAAAGAAAGATTGGTATGTAAAGGATATTCTCAGATGGAAGGAATTGACTTTGAAGATACTTTTTCCCTTGTTGCTAGAATTGAAGTTGTGCGACTATTTCTTGCTTATGATTCTTTCAAAAACTACAAGGTTTATCAGATGGATATCAAGTCAACATTTCTAAATGGCAAATTGGAAGAATAAGTGTACATTGAGAAACCAAATGGATTTCAATTGACTGATCAGGGAGATATGGTTTGTCAATTGAAGAAATAATTGTATGGACACAATAAATCCCTCAAAGCTTGGTTTTCTAGATTGGACAAGTATTTGTTAAAGCTTGGATTTAACAAAGGTACTACTGATAGTAATCTATATTTCAATATTTATAATTATAAAGACTTGTTTGTGGAAGTCTTTGTTGATGATATCATTTTTGGAGGAGATGATGGTTTGTGCATAAAGTTTTCTAATGAGATAAAAAATGAGTTTGAGATGTTAATGATTAGAGAGATGAAATTATTTTTGGGATTGAAAATTGCTCAGTTAGATAAAGGGATCTTTATATCTCAGTCCAAATATGTGAAATAATTGCTAAAGAAGTTTGGTATGGAAGATTCAAAGCTAGTCGAAACACCCATGATGACTAGATGTAAGTTGATAAAATATGATGATTCTCTGAAGGAAAATCAAACTAGATATAGATCAATGATAGGTGGATTTTTTTATTTAACTCAAACTAGACCTGATATCATGAATGTTGTATATATTGTTGTAGGATTTCAAGTCGATCCTAAGGAATCTCATGTGACTTCTATAAAAATAATAATTTTCAGATACTTGAAGGGAACTATTGATTTTGGCCTATGCTATCCTAAAGATGATGTTCTTACTTGAAGTTCCTTTACTAATGTTAGTTTAAGTTCCTTTACTGATGTTCCTTTCCTGACTTGGGCACATTTTTATTAGGAAAGAAGTTGATTTCATGGTTAATTAAAAAGAAGAATTCCATTTCTTTGTCTATTGTAGAGGCATAATACATTGATGTTGCTAAAAATTGTACTCAAGTACTATGGATGAAGAATATGTTGAGAGATATCAGAGTTCTGAATGATGAACCTATTTCTATATTCTATGATAATTCAGGTGAGATTAAAATTTATAAGAATCTGGTGTTGCATTCAAAGACCAAACATATATCTATCAAGTGCCACTTTTTGGGAGACAAGGTGAGTGATAAGGAAGTCAGACTGGAGTATGTGCCTACTAAGGAATAAATTGCACACATCTCTACTAAGCCATTTCCTAAGGATACTTTTGAGTATCTTAGAGGGAACTTAGGGGTGATTACCCCTCCTAATCAGAACTAAGATGCAATGCATTGCATCAGTTTGAGCATTTCATAGTCATATCTTGATTCAGATTGATGTTGTAGTGGGTGCTATTCAGGGCGAGTAGTTAGATGATTTAGATATGTGGTTAAGAGCTTGTGTATATTTTTCATTGATGTCAAAATGGGAGGAGATTCATGTGAAAAAATCTTGGATAATCAAGGAGGAGAAGAGCAATATGAAAATCTAGAAGAAGAAGAATTCATAAGAGAAGAGTCAAAACCTAAGGGGAGTAAGTGTTGAAGTTAGTTGTGTTGATGGTGTTTTTCACATCATGTGTTTCCATCAATGCCAAAGGGGGAGATTTTTGGATGTTGTGGTTGTGTTGATGATATGTGGTTTTCATTGATGTCAAAACTATTAGCATTAATGTCTTTAAGACTATATATGTTGATGATATTAAGAAAATTGTAATAAAATAAGTTGTCGATTATTTGTGTAGCAGTGAAGATCAGTATGATGGAAATTTCAGTATTTTTATGGTGAGAAGTTGTGGATTAAAGGGTATTTTTTCAAGTCTATCTAGATTATCCATCAAAAAATTTAGAGGTGTGCATGAATATTTGAGAAAGTTATGAGTTTATGTGTTCTGATAGTTATTCTATTACTATAGCTGGCATTCCGAGAAGAAGATAATATGATTATGGTAATCTGAGTTGTTGTGTATGCTCCTGTAGTACTTAGGGACATTTATAGATCATGCTCTATCTGTGTTGCATTTTCACATTGATCGTTTTTCTCACAATTCATGATTTTCTCTTGTGTGTTCGTGTTTTTCATGTTCATGGCTGACAAGGTGATTATAGCATGTTGTGCATCTTCGAGGAAAAATATTTGAAGGTTTTTTGTGTTCAAGGAAATTGTTCTAGGTCTCTACTATGTTGTGTCTAGCCTTGGTAGATTCACATTAGTAATCTTTATTTTTTTAGGCCAATAGTTTGAATTCATTCTATTATTTTGTTCAAGCTAAGATGAAGCAATGTAATTACTTGTTGCAAATATATATGAGTGATTGTTTATGTCATTTGAGACATTCATGATGCAAAGTGTGCAAGTTCTATGTTTGAATAGAGATTACATCATTTGAAGGTAGAGCAAAGTGTGAAGAAGAGTGAAGAAAAGTGAAGAAGTGTTCATGTGATTAACCGAAACTGTAATCAGGCATTAGAAAATGCTACTTTCTCAATTCAAATTCTTCAGATGGATTTAATCTGAATGTTTCTATAAGATAGTGAGTCTTCCCTTGTATCTGAGCAGTGAGCTCTAGGTAGTTTTCCTGAATAAATGTGCATTGCCATTTATACTTCTTATAATTTTAATAGAGTATAAACTTGTGGATTAACCTCCACCATGGTTTTTCCCCTAACAGGGTTTTCATGCAAAAATATTGGTGTTTTTTGTATTTATGATGTGTTGTTGATTTATGCTTTCATGGCTATTAATCATATCTTAGAATAAGGGTTAACAAATTTAATAAGTTTGAAATTATGTGACAACTGATTCACCCCCCCTCTCAGGTTTTTTCCCTTGTGTTGCCAACAAAGTCATCTTTTATTCCTTTATCTTGAGATATATAAGGAGGGTGGTATCTAGGCTATAATAGTAAATGGTATTTGTGATAATAACGTACTTATCCACTCCTTAGATAAAGGCTTTTTTTTTTTGTTAAACAATTCAAGAGGTAGGATTTTGGCATGAAGGTAGTTGTGCATATCATTATACCATGGTGAATTGGGACCAAAAATATCATAGATAAACTCAAACTCGGGAATGTTGAATGCAACGATCGATAGTCATTCCACCAAGAACTGAAACTGATGTACATTATTAGGAATGTTCAATAGAGACCAAATGGTGGCCATTACATCTACTACCTTATTTCACACTCTTGGTATCCATGTAAATAGAGTGGTTTCAAAGTGTTCTTTGAGGTTGTCCACCATTTTCTTATATGGTACTATTTTGTCATCCTTAGTCTTATATTCATCATTGAATTGTCAGACTACTAACTGTGAGTCACCATATACCTGTAGGTCTTTGATTTCCCAATTGATTGCTTCTTGTAGACCCATGAGTAAGTCAAGATATTATTCTATATTGTTCATGCATGGAAATGAAATCCTATATGATTTATGGATAGTGTCCCCTTGTAGTGTAATGAAAAAGACAACTCCTAAATCATGATTTGTGTATGATCCATCAAAGTACATTTTCCACTTCATAGATGTATCTAGCCTGAATATTGCCTCATCTATGAATTTAGGTGCGAGAGGTGTGAATGCCTATGTAGGGGCATCTACTAAATTATCAACAATTAATTTCCCTTTAATATCTTTCATTTCCACATATTCAATGTCAAAATCATTAATGAGCATCACCCATTTTTCCATTCCACCTATTAACATGGCCTTGATGAGTAGGTTCTTTAGTGGATAATTTGTTTCTATTATCTTTGTTTGTAGATTTAACATGTAGTGTCATAGTTTCTATGTAGCAAGGACTATGACAAGACATGCCCGCTCAATGGGAGTATAATTAAGTTCATACCCAACAAGGGTATGACTGATTTAGTATATTGTGTATTCCTTCCCATCTTCATCCTTTTGTGATAGGAGAGCTTCTAGTGTAGAAGATGTTGTTGATACATATAGGCTGAGTGGTTTTCGATTTATAGGAAGCCTTAGTACTAATGGATTTAGTAGATATCCATTGATCTTTTGAAAATAATTGTGACAATAATTAATCCATCTAAAAGGGACATCCTTACATAGGAGATATTGAAAAGGGTGGCACTTGTCTACTAGTTGTGTTATAAACCTATAGATTGACTATAGTTTTCCTTATTAGCTCCTTAGTTGAGTTAGAGTAGAAGGTGGCAACATGTCAATGATGGTTTTCACCTTTGTAGGATCAACCTCTATGCCTCTATGCAAAACAACGTATCCAAGGAGCTTCCTAGAGGTCACTCCAATGACACATTTCTTTGGGTTCAGTTGAACCTTATATTCTTCTAACCTTGTAAACTTTTTGTCTAGTATGGCTAAGTGATCATCCCTTGTGAGATATTTTTCTAGGAGGTCATCCATATATTCCCTCGTTAGTTTATTTATCATGTCATGGAAGATTGTAGTAATCTTCCCTTGATAAGTGGCTCCAACATTTTTAAGACTGAAGGTCATGACATTAATAGTATGTGCCCCAAGCATAGGTGAAATTTGTCTTTTGTTGATCTTATGCTACAATTTTGAGTTAATTATACCCTTGGAGAAATCATCCATCAGTGATAGCATCTCATGTCCTACTATAAGATCCATAATCATGGCTATATTAGGTAATGAGAAATCATACTTTGGACAATCCTTGTTTAGATATTTGAAATTAGTGAAAATATAGATTCCCCTAGTTGGCTTGGTGATTGTTACCAAATTTCAAATCCATTTTTCATATTTCATGGGTCTTATGAACCAACATCTAATAGTTTCTTCAACTTTGCTTTAACTAGTAAGGCAATTTGTGGGTGCATCTTCCTCAAAATTTTATTAAAATTTTTAGCATTAGAAATGAAGGGTAGTTGATGAAACACTAGTTTAGGTTCTAGTCCTGACATGTCCACATAGGACCACACAAACTTGATTTTCCTTTTTTGAGAAATTTTTTAATAAATTTTGGCTTCTTTGCATTTGTCAAGGACACTACAAAGTGTATAATTTCTGGATATTCTAATATGATGATGTTGGACACTTGTGATTTCTCAACCAACATTGGATATTTCTCTTGATTTATGGGGAGTGGGTCCAACCTTCCATCCTTAGGTGCCTCAAAGAGGTTTTCACCTTTGAATATGTATTTTTCTTACTTTTTGCTATCTATAGGCACCTTTCAATTTTTGTCCATACATTTATTTTTCTTTATTTATAATGTTTTTCAATTGGAAAGTGAGGCTAAATCCCCATAGTATGCAACCATGTCAAGTTCAATGGTGAATACAACCTTGTGATCCCCACATGATAATCCATCTCTAGGTCCCATAAACCCAACAATTGCTTCATCATTTTTTAATAGGTCTAAGCTCAGTGGACCTTATTGGTCCCAATTGATTAGTTGGAGGTGAAGTAGTGGCATGTCATCGCTAGTATCAAAAAAGTTGATGGATGAGGTGGATAGGGTGTAAAAGGAGGATTTTTTTTATCCCAAAAGGTATTGATCCAAGAATGGCCATTTATATATTTGGTTCGAGGAGAGGATGGATCAGGATCTCGAAAGGTTTTAACTAGGTCATAGTCACTAGAGGATTTCTTAGAACCCCATTCCCATTCATTAGAATCCATTTCGGTATAGTAATCCTTAGATGTCTAAAAAAATTTAGAAAAATTAATGAATTCTTTCCTATATATCATGGTACTTGGATCTTTCACTTTTAAAGGTTGATACCCAAACCCTATATTATGCATCCATTTTCTTGCTAGGATGGGTTTCCTCATACCTTTTTTTTGTATTACAAGGACACTGTGCCTATTGTATCCTTATTATGTCAAATCCCTTTCCATATTTATCTATAGATAGATCCACATGCATCTCATCATCTTCATCTCTATATATCCATTTAGATAGGTCTTCCTCAATACATTCTTTTCCTAATTAGTTCGAATTGGTAAAGGTTGTGGGTGGGTGATACTAAATCATCACCTTAGGATATTTCTTGATGTGATGGGGTTTTCCACAATTTTTTGGTGAAAATGGTAGTTTCCCCATATACAATAGACTTCTAATATTGTATTCTCAAACTCCGTCATCTTGGACCTAGACCTTGGTATCAAGGATTTTTTTTGGTAATGGAAAGGCTTTTGAAAAGGAAGATGTTAAAATTTATTATGATGAGGAAGGGGTAGATGAGATCTACTAATGGCTAGGTACTTTATTCTCAATTTTTCCTCTCAAGTTGTTGTAATATTGGAAGGACTCGGGATCACTGAAAATAGTGATCTCTTCTCCATTGTAGGGGAACTTTATACATTGATGGTACATGGAAGGGAAAACCTTCATGGAGTGAATCCATGGGTGATCAAGAAAAAGGTTGTAGGGCAGGTCCAAATCCATGACATATTGTGTCCTGTGTAGCAAGACCCACTCTGATTAGTAGCATGATGATTCCCTTAAAGGAATTCTATATCATCATACCTACGTATCACGATTCTCTTTGACTCATCTATACAAGTCTCTAAGAATCCCATGGTAGTTACTAGTTTCAATGTGCATATATTCAACCATCCTCCACCATCTATTATAACTCATCTGATTTTGTGTTTGTTAACATATATTTTGAGATGTTATGGTTCATTGTGATTATGTTTTTATGAAGTATAGTCATGTTCAATGAATTTAATGTGATGGTTGGTAGCTAAGGACCATACCATGGCTTGAAAATGATTCAAATTTAAGCTTATCAAGACAAATGAAACTTGTAATTCCTTATCTATAATATCCTTGTTGTTGTAGTAATGGTAGGAGGGTCCTCAAAGAGAAAAATCTAGACTATGACCTAAGAGTTAAACAACAAAAGAGATGATATAATATGGAGGAAAATGCATGTTCAAACATTCTCATTATCTGAAAATTCAATTACATACAGTCAGCCACATCAGGGCTTACATATTTGGCTCACAAGCATGGTACAATGTATATGCTCCTTAATGAGAGAAAAAATCTTACAAATGAAATTCTATATACATCCTAATATACTTGATCTAAAATTTATTGCTATCCTAATTATCCATTACAAGCCTTATATCATATATGAAGATCTAGAAACATCCGTGTTGGCCTAAAGATCATTACAATATCCAATGAAGGAAACATAACATGTGCATGAATAGGTCGGCCTCAAATTTGAATTTCTCTACGGTAGGTGCATAGGGTGAAGTGTGGCCCTAAAATTAAGGCTAGGAACATTCCATGGAAAAATTAAAAACACATCGTGAGGATTTGCAAGTTACGTGAAGGATCCATGAGCAATCAAACTAACCGATAGGTTTTGAAATTATTTCGGGGCCACTTCCAAAAATTGTCACTTAATCTAGAAGTGATAAATTACCCAAAAATGATCCAATCGAATTGAAATATTGGAATTAGGAAAATGAACATGTCCATGAAGAAAACATAGATCTATAGGATCTAGTGAGAAAACATGGTGAAATACCAAATCTGCCAACTTGAACAAGAACAAGAATTGAACAAGAACAAAACTGAATGAAAACATTTTTGGCTGATACAATATTTCCAAAAACCAAGGATTCTCCTGCATCAAACATTCGGGGTTAATGAAAAGTGAGTCCCTCAATTTTTTTGGGCTAAAGGAAAACCAATACGGTCTACCTCAACTTGAGAAATCCAAGAAGAATCCTCCACTGGTCTACCTTTCCATTTCACAAGATTTTCTTTGTACTATCTTCCATGAGTTTTACTCCCATCTTTGACATCCAAAATGTCTTCTATCTCATCTGATTTATGTTTAGGAAGTTGTTCTTCCAATTTTTCTTTGTTGTATTCACTGAATTCTACTTCATGGTACTAATGTATATCTACAATGTTGAATATAGGTGATATACCCATGTCATCTGGTAACTCTACTTCATATGCATTTCCTAAATCAAATTTCTTCAAAATATTACATAATTCAAACTTCCTCATATTGAGCTTACTATATGTTCCAAATAGAAAACTTTCCTTCCTCAAATACACCATCAATTCATCTCCAATTTTGAACTCCTTATGTCTCCTCTTTTCATCTGCTCATTCCTTATACTTTCAGTTCATATCTTTCAATTGTTGTTTTACTTGAGTATGCACTTTCTTCATATGTTCTACAAATTCTTCCACTTCAACACTTGTTTTATCCTCCTTATTGATGTCTTGCAATCCTAATGTGCCTCTAGGATAAAATCCAATAACAATATCAAAAGGTGTTTCTCTAGTACTCCTATTCACTGAATTATTATTGGAAAAATCTGCTTGAGCAAGAACTAAATCCCAACTTTCGGTCTTCTCTCCAACCAAACATATTAGCGAATTACCCCAAATCTTGTTTACTACCTCTTTCTATCCATCAGTCTATAGATGAAAAGTAGAACTAAACCTTAAATATATTTTCAACTTCTTCCAAAGTGTCCTCCAAAAATAACAACAAAATTTGCATCTCTATCTAAAAATATACTCCTAGGTAATCCATGCAATTTGACCACTTCCCTATAAAATAAGTCTTCTACATGTACTACATATGTTGTCTTCTTACAAGGTATGAAATGTGTCATCTTAGAAAATCTATCTACCACCACAAATATATAATCATTACTTCTTTGTGTCTTTGGAAAACCAAGTATGAAATCCATGTTGATATCCTCCCAAGGTCTTTCTAGAACTGTCAAAGGTTTATACAATCCAACATTCTGACTACTCCCTTTTGCAACTTGAAAAACTCTACAACTTTGCACAAATTTCCTAACATCCTTATGAATCAGAGGCCAAAATTAATTCTCACTTACCAATGCTATTGTCTTACCAACTCTAAAGTGTCCTACCAATCCTCCACTATGTTTCTCTTTCACCAAGTTATCCCTCATTGAACTCTGAAGTATACACAATTGATTCCCTTTGAACAACATATCCTCCTAAATGAAATAATCCAACCACTGACTCCTATCTTCCAAGATAGGTTCTTTACAAGCTTTCTAAGGTTCTACAAAATCCAAGTCTTCCCCATACAATTTATTTAATTCCTCAAAGCCTAATACCTCCACTTTCATCCCTGCCAATAAATTTCTTCTCCTACTCAAAGCATCAACAACTCTATTTGACTTTCCACTCCCATGTTTCAAAGACAAATTATAACTCTTTAAGAATTCCACCCATCTCATGTGTTTTTGATTCAACTTGACTTGAATGTTCATATATTGCAATGCTTGATGATCTATATACAACAAAAAATCCTTAGACAACAACTAATGTCTCCACTTCTTCAAAGCTTGAATTATGGCATAGAACTATTGATCATACACTGAATACCTTTTTCTTACATCATTCAAATTTTCACTGAAATGAGCTACTGGTTTTCCTTCTTGACTTAATACTACTCCAATTGCATTTCCACTTGCATCACAGTCTACTTGAAATACTTTATTAAAGTCTAGTAAAGCCAACACAAGCTACTCAGTCACCTTTTGTTTCAACAAGTGAAAGCTCCTATCTGCTCCAAATGTCCACCTAAAATCCTTCATATCTCTTCTCATTGTTTTTGTCATAGGACTGTAAATAGAACCGAAATTCCTAATGAACCTTAAGTAGAAACTAGCCAATCCATGAAATGATCTCACCTCTCAAATTATTTTCGATGTAGGCCACTCAATAATTTCTCTTACCTTCTCAAGACCCATATTCAATCCATCCATTGATATCACAAATCCTAGATATACCAATTCTTCCTTCTTGAAACTACTCTTCTTAATGTTTATCAACAATTTCTCTTCTCTCAACCTCTGCAAAACTTGTCTTACATGCAACAAATTTTCTTCTCTAGTCTTATGGAAAATCAAGATTTCATCCAAATAGAAAATCATAAACTTACCAAATAATCTCTTCAATATCTCATTCATCAACCTCATGAAAGTACTAGGTGCATTTTTTTGTTCAAAGGGCATCACCAACCACTCATACAATCCTTCATTTTTCTTGAATGTTGTCTTCCATTCATCCCCTTCTTTGATTCTGATATGATGATATCCACTGTTCAAATCTACCTTTGTAAATTATTTAGCTCCACTCAAACAATCCATGATGTCATCCATTTGGGGAAAAGGAAATCTATACTTCACTATGATCTTGTTTATGGCTCAATTCTATACACATCCTCCATTCTCCATCCTTCTTAGGTACTAGCACTATAGGTACTACATAAAGTCTTAAGCTTTCTCTGATCAAACCTTTTCTCAAAAATTCTTGCACTTGTCTATTCAGTTCTTCATTTCCTACTGGTGTCATATGGTGTGCTACTTTATTTGAAAAACTAGCTCAAGGAATCAGGTCCATGAAATGAGTAATACTCCTCATAGGTGGCAATCCATCAGGTACATTATTTGAATTTATAGCTTCATTTCTACCATAAAATCCTTTATCTTCTTTGGTTTTTCTTCTACATTCTTCAAGTCTTCAACCTTCTTACGAACCAAGGCATAGCACATGCTCTCATGTCTCATTCCATCTAGAAATCTCCTTCCATCAACCAAAAAAATTATAGTATTCATACAAATCTCAACTTTAGGAACATCCTCCAATGGTAACAAATTCTACTTCATCCCATTTTCAACAATGGTATATATGTTCTTTGCATCATGAATATCCTATTTATCATACCACCAAGGCCTTTCCAACAAAACATGACATACATCCATAGGCATGATATCACATAAAACTTCATCATGATAATTTCCTATCTTCAATTTCACCTAACACTGTTAACTTAATAGTATCTTATGCTCATCTTGAATCCAAGAAATCTGATAGGGATTCAGGTGTTTCAACCTTTCCAACTTCAATTTGGTCACCATTTCTTCAAAAAAAAAAATTCTCATAACTTCCACTATCAACAATCACTTTGCAACATTTACTAGCTACCTTGCATCTAGTCTGAAAAAAATTCTTTCTCTGCAATAGTTCCTTCTCCAATTCACTTTGACACAATACTCTCTTATTCACCAACACTTCTCCTTCTTCTAGTTGATTAAGTGATCCAACATGATCATCCTCAACAAACATTGTTCTTATATTGCTCTTGGTCCTTTTGCTTCTCTCTCCCTGATTACATTGAAATACTCTATGTACTTCACCACATTTAAAACAAGTTCCCCTGAATAATTTTTTCTCCTATCCTCTATCATATTTTCTATAGCCTTCATTTCAGTAACCACCATATCCTCCTCTTTGGTAAGAGTTTCCATCATCTCTTCAGTATGAATTCTCAGTCTTACTGACTTCCTTACCCTTATTCTAATCTAGAAAATATCCTCTTTCTCCTCCAATATAAGTTCTTCCTCTCTAAAACCTTCCACCTCTTCCTCTCTATCTATGCTCATGTCTTTTATTTAGCTTCTCTTCTTCTTTTAGGGCACACTGATATGCTTCTTCCACACCCAACAACTTGATTAAACTAGTTTAATCTTGTATGGTTGACCTCAAACCATTCACACATCTGGATACTTGCTCGATCTCATCCTCTAAATGTCTAGATCTGATATTCAACTTATAGAACTCCTCACTATACTCTATCATAATTGATTCCTTCTACTTTAGATTTTCAAAATTCTTGAAAAAACTAATCTGATAATCTATAGGCATAAACTTTGTCTTGAACTATCTATCTGCAAATATTCCCACCAAAGGGATACATGTCCTCTCAACTTTGTACAAGAAAATTTCACCTTCTTATCTTTATTGGTACCTTCAAAATAAAAATATGTTTCCATCTCTATTATCCAATCTAGCAATTCATCTAAATCCAACTTACCATAATAATCTGGTGGATTGAAATGGGGTTTAGCATTCACTCTGGTTAGGGCTCTTATGAACCTCTCCTCTCCCTAATCAAGGCCAAGTTGATTTCCTATTTCTTCTTCCTATTCTTCTACCTCTTCATCACTCACATCATCAACTATTTTACCTCTCCTCTGGGCCATTTCAACTACTTCTAATCTGGCAATAATTCCTCTCAACATCTCCATCATAGTTGGGTCTTCATTTCCACGCACTCAATTTCCTCTACCATTTCTTCTTCCTACCATTTTTACGCAAGTCCTCTATAGGTGTAGGTCAAATCCTCAGTCTGCCACCCTACAAAAAATCTTCAACAAGAATTTTCAAACTTTGATGATCTTGCAATGAACAAACCTCGCTCTGATACCAATTTGGTGTAGTCATGGTAGGAGGGTACTCAAAGAGAACAAGGTGGACTATGCAGAAAGAGATACACAAAGAAATCAACAAAAGAATATGGAGGAAAATGTAGGTTAAAAATTTCTCATTGTCTAAAAATTCAATTACCTATAGTCAGCCATATTCAGGCTTAGAGATTCGGCTCACAGGCTTGGTACACCATACATGCTCCTTAATGTGAGCAAAAATCTTATAGATCAAATTCTATATACATCCTAATCTACTTGATTTTAAATTTATTGCAATCATAATGATCCATTACAAGCTTTATATTGTATCCCTAGATCTAGAAAAATTTGTGCTGGCCCAAAGATTATTACAATCTTTGATGAAGGAAACGTAACATGTGCATAAACAAGTCAGCCTCAAATTTGAATTTCTCTATGGTAGGTGCACAGGGTGAATTTTGGACCTAAAATTAAGGTCGAGGACACTCCACGAAATAATTCAAAAAATAGTGTGAGGATCCACAAGTTACGGGAAGGATTAATGAGTGATCAAACTAGCCGTTAGGTTTTGAAATTATTCTGGGGCCAGTTCCAAAAATTTCCACTTAATCCAGAAGCGATAACTTGCTGGAAAAATATCCAATCAAGATGAAATCTTGGAATTAGGAAAATGAACATGTCCATGAAGAAAACATATATCTACAAGATCTAGTGAGAAAACATGATGAAATATTGAATCTACCAACTTGAACAAGAACAAGAACTAAATAAGAACAAAATTGAATAAAAATATTTTTGGTTGATGCAAGATTGCCAAGAACCAAGCATAGGCTTGAATCACTTATTCTCAAGAGAGGTGTATAGCAACTCAAGGATTATTATTTGAGTTTGGGTCTTTCCTAAATGATCAATCAAGTTGTATTCATGTGCCAGTCAAGGTTTATAAGAGTATCCTTGTAGAGTCACCTATGATCGCTTGGTGGCAACCACACATTCATGATTTTAATTTTTGATGGTGATGGTGGATGTATTATGGTCTAAAAATGATTGGATATGATTCATTGTGTACTCATAGGCGACACTCATATAGTTAGTGTCACCTTTTTTTTCTATTTCAGAACTCTATGTTTTTCCCTTCACATGGTTTTGTAAGTGGTCCTTGAAGATTGTGCGATCTTTGTTAGAAGTTTCTAGCTAGTTAGCTATTTGGATATCACCCCGCTCTATGAGATCTTGTATAAGGTTCTTTAATTAAGAGAAGGTGGTCATATTGTGTTCCATAATTCTATGATATTCATATAAATCATTATCATTCCACTATGTTGGTTTGAATGGACGTGGCTCATCATTTTTTATTTTAGGTAATTGGATGACATTATTTTGGAGAAATTTCTTCAAAATTTCCTCAATGGGTTCCCCTAAGGGAGTATAATTTTGTCTCAATTCAGGGGCCCTAAGAGGACCATGTTATTTGTTATTTTGAGCCACATTAGTAGTTTGTTCCTACTTCTATAAAGTTTTACTAGTATTCATCATTGTGGGTCATTTTAGATTTAGCACAAGATGATGTTTATTGATGAGTTTTGCATCTACAACGTTGTCATTCATCATGTTTTTATTCCATGACCAAATTTTTTTCTCATTTGGTTTCAAGCTAGAAGAATAATTGTTATTCTCTTGAAAAAATTTAAGACATTTTTCTATGAGGGCTTTCTCGATGGATAACCCCTTTTGTATCACATCATCCAATGTGTTAGAGAAATGGATTTGTAAGTGGAATAGGACCTCTTTGGTGATGTATTCCAAGAAGATATAGACCATTTTATTCTTTAGTATATGCTAGGCACACTTGATGGATAAGCTTTACCATTTTTGTAAGAATTATTTGAAGGTTTCAACATATTTCTATTTTTCTTCATACAAATGGGTAATGTTTGTATCAGTTGATATGTTGTATGAAAATTGTGCAATGAATTTCTCCATAAGTTCTCTCCAAGTTTGTATACATTAAGTTAATTATACAAACCCTTTGAGGACTTATCCTCCCAAAAATCTATGGAAAACATCTCATGAGATATGTATGCTCATGTGCCACATCTAAGGATGCATTGTGGAACACCCATATGTGTTCAACGGGGTCACCCTTTCCCTTATTTTTATCAAATTTTGGAACAATAAATTTTGTGGGAAAGAGAGGCATATGAATGCTCCTATAAAAGGGGTAAGGAAATAGGTCCTCCACCGAGTATTCTTTTCAAATCACAATCACATGCATAATAATCATATGATTTTACAATTTTTGTAACTATTGAGCTATTAGGTCCATGGGAAATGGTGTTGTTTGGACTGAGGTGAGTGTGATGTATTGTGAGGAACCCTACAAGGTGTTCTCAAATGGGTTTATGTTGTGTTGTGAAATAAATCCATGCATATTTTGATATTGATGCGTGGGTGGAATTTGGTGGTGATATTGTGAGGTGTATGTGGGATGTTCGGTAAATGATGATGATGGTGGGGGAATGTTAACACCAACTATGAGCAATGTACCAATAATTTTTGTTCCTTGTGAAGGGGTTTGAGTAAACCAAATTGTGTATGTAGAACCATGATAGTTTGGTTGTTGTGAAGAAGTTTGAGAAAACCCAAATGTGGAGTATGAAGTAGGACTGTTTGGTTGTGGTGGAGGTGGGGGTTAATTTAATCATAATGTATATGTAGAACCATGATATTTTGGTTGTTGTAGTGGTGAGGGTTGGTTAAACCCAAATATAGATGATGAACCCAGTTGGGTTGTTGTGGAGGTGAGGGTTGATTAAACCCAAATGTATATTGTGAACCTAGATGTCAGGTTTCTATTTAGGTGGAGTGATGTTGGGACCTATTTCAAAAAAGGATCAAGTCCTTATCGGAGGTATATTTACATTTTGTGAATTATATGTGGTACCCACTTGTGGTCCTAGATATAAAGGGTTAGTCTTTCATATCTTACTTGATGTATTCACATGGGATGAAGTTTAGGCTATAGCCATGGTGTGCGTTAGTGTTGCAATTTTATATCTAGAGTCAAATGTATTTTCCATGGGTTTAGTGGATGGAGGTATTGGTGTTGCTTTCAGAGTTGGTGTATAATGAGAAATTTAGGTAGGAAACATGCCTATGTTTAACTGTGATGTGGGTTGTGATGTAGTAGATGTAAGTTATGGTGGAGTTCTATTCATGGTGCCAAATCTTGATGCTATTTTAGGACTCTCCCCTATGATGGAATTTATATCAAAATCATATGGTATCTCAGCTCCATGTTGTGCTAATTGCATAAAATTTATGTCAAGGTTTGTTACCACAATTTTATCAATAATTATCAATATCCTTAGATCTTGAGATGAATTTTCAATTTCCTTAGGCATTAGCCTTTGGTTGACCTTGTTAGAACTATAAAATTTTAGATTTTTTATAGTCTATTGCATTCAAGAGTTTCCAGCATTAAGTTCTTATCATAAGCATAAAATCCCCTCCTTGCATTGTCTTGCTTATTTTTTGTCGTGTGACCCATTAGAATCCGTCTAGCTCTTCATATTTCATTAAAAGTCCCATATCGGCAAGACATAGTAAAAGTCTCCTCGACCTATATTTTTAACTAACATGTATTTGTTGCAGACAATTGGTAAGACTTTTCTTTTGTTTCGGCGACCGAAAAGATTCACATCTACAAAATAGGCATTTTAGGGTAACATTATAGCGAAGTATTTTTCTTGCCGACCAGCATATAGAAAAAGTATATCGGCATATGCTGGGGCATCATTGTAGTGTCACGCTGAATTCAATTGGTCTTGCCGACTAGCAAGTGGAGGGGTCATTTCAGCTAAACTGATGGGTATCGGCATGAAGTCATAACGAAATCAGTTCGTTTTACCGATTGGCTTGCAAGCAAATGTCTCGGTAAGACTTATGTTCATCGGGGAAGGTCTTGGTGAAGTGACTCTTGTGTTGCCAAACTAAATACAAGGGGATTTGAAAAGCTATTGAAGAGAGTATTGGGGTCTTGCCGATTTAAAAGATATGCCGATAGAGATATGTATCGCCAAGAGAATATCTTTTCGATATAAGTCTTCCCGAAGGTTTATTGTCTTACCGAAGGTATTATTTCATTTGTGGGGTTCATTTATTCGGTGAGAAAACTTCGTGGATACACCAAAATGAGAGTTCATCGGTGAAAGGGTGATTTTGTCTCAGCGATTATGACTTGAAGAATGCATATCGATATGACACAATGAAGTCTATGTAGCATCTCCCCGACTTGGAATTGTTATAGCGACATAAAAAAGGGAGTGACAGTCATCATTTTTTGGATCCCAAGTGTCGATAAGACCACATTATGTCTTGGTGAGAAGTGTAATAGATGTTGCAAAAGGCTTCGCCCCAGATTTGAAAGTCTCTCATTGAAAGGACATTTGATGTGATAGTGCCAGTTTCAAATTGGTTTTCATTCGTGCTTCATTAATGGCGCGATGGGGTATAATAGTAAAGTTGGTATCAATTCTTTAGTTCCAAATTGATTGCAGGTGAATTGGCATGCTGAACAGAGAACTGGGACATTTTTCAGTCTGAGGAGCTCGAGTAGAATACTATAAGTGATTGTTTCTTGGTTTTTTACATTTTGATTTTGTAAGCTTGAGAATGGAGTCTTCTGGTTCTTGAAAGGGTAAGGGTAGAAAGCTCGGTGAGAGTGGTATGTCAAAAGGAAAGAAACAAAAGGTTGATACAAAGAAAGAGGGCACTGAAAGGAGGTTGAACCAAGACCTTATCGATCAACTACCTGGCTCGGGGCCTAAAGCTAGAAGGTCGGCACAACTTAGGGTAGAGGTTTTTTATTAGATGACAAGTGCAAATTCATAGGTGATTTCTGGACTACCATAAGAGGATATGAATTATTCAGTTTCCATTACCACAGAAGAAATCATTTTGAACCATTCTATAACCCATGGAGGTTGAATGTAGGGAAACTAGTGTTCCCTAATATTTTTGCAAATACAAAATTAGTAAAATTGCTTGCAGATAATTATGATCCAAAACATAAGGCTATTTGTGACCCATCTAGAGAACCACAGATATATGTGTCTAAAGAAGCAATAGGCGAGGTTTTCAAATTGGAAAGGTTTTGCAATGAGGAGATCAATTGTGAAGAATTGGAAAAGGAATTTTCAAGAATGGATACAATCTATAAGGGTTGGAGGTTGCCTATCCATAGAATTAAATAGGGTAACAAGTCAGAACCTCTGCAAGATAGTGAGGGGCCTCCTTATCATGTAGATTTTTTTGAGCCTTATATGAAGTACACATACTTCTCAGTGTGTCAAGTATTGGGGATGGATGCCCCAAAACTCATGTCAATTGTGCCAATGATTATCACAACAGATATTCAATATCACAACTCTAGGCCATTCGACTATGCTTCATATATTTCTAGAGAGCTTGATTCAGGATTGGTGGCTATAAAGGGTGGAGCTTCTATTGTTCATCTCAGACATTATTCATTGTTAATGCACTTGGTGCTGTATTTTGGATAGGAGTTGGGATTATGGCCTCCAGAGATGAGAGTTTCTCAAATTGGTAAGGAGGGTGAAGCATTGCTTGTTCAGTTGTGGACTGTTATTTGGGACAGCAGGTTTGCTAATTCTAGTTTCATCCACTTTGAAGAATATTTTGTGAAAACTTTGTACAAATTGTATAAATATCCTTGTAACTATTCATTGACTAATGAGATTAAAAGATTTCTTCGGCCAAAAGATTTCAATGGGCCAATTGATCATAATTGGGGTGACTAGTATTGTTTGGAGGGAGCTACAATGATCAGAGTGTATGGATTTGAAGGTACCCCTTTTATTCTACCAAGGATAGTTCCAAATAGAGTTGCATATTTGGAAATTGTTAGACAAATGGATTATAGCAGTGTGATGCTTTTTAGTTCTTATGGGAAGCAGGCTTTTATGCCTAGTACATTATGCTTTGGTGATTTCACTGTGTTGGCTAAGGAGGGATATAATTCAATCGATGATAGATTGTTGTATTATAATATGAAAATGGGACCACCCAGGAAAAACTTTGACCTTGAAGGATATATCAATTTAGCCAAATAAAGGATTAACTTTGGAAGGTATCAACATATACCTTATCCTTTTGATGATATGATTAGGAATTTGGATGAAGAGGAAGTAGAGGTGGTGGTTGAAAGCTATAACCAAGGGTTACAGGATACGAGAATATTGTCTTCTGGGGGTGAGCAAACCCCAATGGAGAAAGTGCCACAGAGCAGAACAGAGAGAGTATCTAGGATAAGGACTCAGAGGTATGTTTTCCCAACTAGAGAACAGAGTATTGAAAGTGGTGATATTGATGCAAGGCATATGGAATATAGATCATTTGTTTTAGATGATGAGTTTATAAATTCTCCAAAGTTTAAAGCATTCTTGTACAAATAGAAGGGGAAGGAAATAAGAGAAAATGTTGGTGTTGTCACTTCTGGGAATGAAGAGCAATTATTGGGTCTATTGAGAAAATGTGTGGATGATGAAATGACAAATATGACTCCTGAAAAGGGGAGGAAAATGTTGGAGAATGCTGGTGTTATGATTTTTCCTGGACTTGATTTGAACTCTGCATTAGTTTTTGATAGTTTCTTAAGAGATAGTGATGTTACACACAAACTTGATAAGGAAAGGGTAACAGAGGTGTATGCAGGCTCTAAGTATAATACTAATGAGGGGTCATTGATGATATGGGATTTGTATCCCCCCCATAGGAAATCATCGGTAATTGATACAGAGAAGGAATTTGGCCATGTTATGACCCTAAAGGTTGGAGAGGCTGATCCTATGGTTACTGCAGAGATTGGGATAAATATTGCAAAATTGAATAAAGCACAAATCTAGACACTGATAAAAGAAAGATAAATGTATAAAGCAAGTAATGAGAGAGTGTTGAGAGAAAATGATAGATTGAAAGACTTGGTTGGTATTTCAATAGATCCAGCCAAAATGCTCACTCAAGGAGAAAGCTCTCGAGCAAAAGATCATTGGATAGGGTCAAGTGCTTATAATCAGGGAAAGTATGATGCAATTATAGCAATTTTTAAGAGGAGGCAGGACAATTTGACATCTTGGTTAAATCAATTGTGGGGAAAGTATTCTTGTACTCTGGATGCATTGAAGGAGCATGAAAGGATGGATGAGTGGGTTATGGAGAAGTTTCATGAATTGGCCCCACGTGATGAGGCTAATAGTATTGCACTTGAAGCTGCAAATCATATTATCAGTCGCCATCAAAAAATTTATGAGGAATTACAGGGGGATAAAAAGGGATTAATTGAAGCTACCGAGAAAATTGTGATCACATTTTATGATAGTAAAGGGGAGTTGAAAGATGCCACTAGATGGAAGAATGAATGTGACACAATGTTGAAGGAAATCATGAAGAAATCTTTTGCAGAGGATACAACATTAGAGGAAGTGAGCGAGCAAAATGAGGAAATGGTCAAGATGGAAATCACGATCCGGAATGGTGTCGAAGATGCAGATACATATAAGCGCCAGAATTATTTGGACCACCTCGCTAAAACTCACTTATGGCTAACTAGAGCCTAATTATTCTCTATCTTTTGTTTTGTATTTTGTTTTTTCCTATTTCCAAAGGGACGCATCCTTTCATCTTCTCAATGTATAAATGTTCATTTTGAAAACAATATACAGGAGCGAGGGAGAATTAGATAGAGAATAGAGAACAGACAACAATATACATTTTTTTGGGCAAAGATGAGACTGGTTGCATATGTAAAATGATGGAGATATCAATGAAAATCTAATTCGATGGTGCAATGTTTTCTGGTATCGGTTGTTTATGATATTTATCGAAAAGTATTATTGAAGTTGTCTCCGTAATGGTGTTTTCTGGTTGTTCGAATTGGTGTAAACAAGTTTATACCTAGTTCGTCAATGCACATTTTCTACATCTATATGGTCAATTAATTGTTTCTTTCCAGTAAAGATTAAAATCTCTAAATTGATCATAATAATTAGGGAATGTCAATTGGATTATTAAGAAGAACTCAATAATCACAATTTTGCATGTTTATACAAGCTATAAACCAAATAAAATGCTAAATAACTTGAATGTTTGCTAGAACAAATAAACTTGTTTCAGATTTCTCTTGACTTCATGAACCCTATAAGGCACTAGTCTTTTCATTTTCATTTTTTAGTTTCTCACATTTTTACATCTGTTATCTGAGCGTATTAGGGTTTCGTTTTGAATATTGATATGCAATTTGTACCAATTTTGTTTTATTTTTTCCATTTCAAATTGCCATTTCTGACAAATTAGGGCAATAGGAAAAGATCAAAAGTCAAGTCTGCTCAATTTAGTTAGGTATACCCGCCTAGGTCTAGTAGCACCTAATGAGTAGAAGGTTTAATTGTTTCAAACCTTGTTTTGTTACCCTAAAACGTTGTGAAAGCTTGGCAACCTTTCATGGTTCAAACTTGCATTTTTGAGAGCTAACAGACCTCTTTCAAAGTGTAATCCTCAAAATGAGGAAGAGTTCTATTTTGGGATCTTGTGTGACTACTAGGTTTTTTTTTTCAAAGTTCATATCACTAGTTGAATTATACTTTGGATTAGAAGATGAGTCCATCTCTTTTCTTTTAATTTCTGATTGTGTGAAAACCATAAGATTGATGTTTGTTTGAAAAAATTTCCTTTTTCTATATGTTTGTATTTTTCTGGTTTTTTGGTGAAGTTTTGGTATGAATGCAACTAAGATGAGTCCACCTTTTTTTTTTTTGGGTATTTTTTTATTTTGAGAAATTTTGAAGGTAAATGACTAATATGAAAACTATTTTTTTGTGATCTTTGATAATATTTTTCTAAGTGCAAGAGACCTTTGTTACCTTGATTTTTGAACCCCAAAATATGATAACTTTGAAAAATTATTAGTTTTGGGAATAGTGTAGTCACGTGTAAAATCCTAAACCTCTAAGTGATGGTGATGGTTTGATAAAAAGTGATTCCACAACTACACTAATGAGTTGAGTTTCAATTTTTCATCAAATAATTTTTGAAAATGTGAATTCACAACTAGACTAATGAGTTGCAATCCAACTTTTTTTGATGGGGTATATTTGTGAATGGTGATGTTTTAAGATTCTCTAAATGAAAACTCTAGACTTTTACCTCTAAAATAGTTATTGGTATTCAATTTTCAATATTTTAAAGACAAGATGGTTTAAGGACTCTATGATAATAAAGCTAAAACTGATGATTTTTTAACCTAAGAAAGTTGGAAATATTGAATATGTAGTGAAAATTGACTATTTTAGATTGTGGGACTCTGTGGTAAAAAGAATAGTTTTAAGCAACATTTGTAAATAAATCCTTTTTCCTGTCAGTTAAATACAACAGACTAAGCCATAGATGTGGTGCATAGGATTGTGACTATGGTGAAATTGGAAACAATCGCATTGTAGAATTGTGCAAATACATTGCACATAGTTGTGGTTTAGTTTTTTCACTAAGGTAATAATTTTGATTGACAAAGATGTGATGTTTCACTAGATGATTATGTCACAATCGATAACGAATGTATCACACTATTTCTATAGTGCAGATACACAGTTGTGGTGCTGAGGTTGATACATGTGATATAAAATTTTAGGTGAACAAATGACCTCTAGGAACCTTAATATTTTTTAATTTTCTAATTTTTAGATGTAATTCAGTGAGAAAACACATAAAATAGATGTTTGATAATTTATTAGTTTATTTAAATCATTTTTTTGTTTCTAATGATAAGAAAATTTACACTTTGGTCAAAACAAAAATAAAATATGTACAACATAAGGTAGTGGTAGAATAGGTGTGTAATTATAGATGGGCCCACCTCCCATTTAAGGGGTAAATACTTAGAAAGATTAGATATTTGAACAATTGGGTCATCTATAAAAAAACCTTCTCTATAAAGTGGAAGATAATAGAATACTAGTGGCATAGGGTCATCGTTAGATGCCACAATCACACTTTCATTTCTTATCGAGAGGCTATCACTAGCAACTCAAAAAAAAAATCTTGACCTAGGAAAGCACATGGTGAGTAGCTTCAGGATATGATATGCATCCCTTACACCACTTTATTAGTTACATTTGAAGGACTTTAAAGGCTTATACTACAAAATATTTTTAGTGGGTAGAGTATTGATGAACACCATTAACCTCTCAAAAATTGCATCGAGAAACCCATGTAAGTCTAGAGCACTACATGCATAGATTGACCTATAGCTTTTTCTCATAGACAATTTATTTAGTGCACCCAAAAACACCGCTTGAGGTTGAACCCTTGAGTTATTTATTAGGATGTGTCTCACAGTAGGCCTCACACTTTAAATAAAATGGTGAAGGTTAATATTTCTATTTATCATCACCTAGGATCAAACAAGTGTGCAAGGGGGAGGATGCTATGAACAATACACATTCATGTGCAAGTGCACAAGAGAGTAATAAAATGGTTCTTCTTAAGTACACCAAAATCAAGTGTTTAATTTTTTTGTTAATTTTAAACCCAAAAGAAAGATGGCATGTTCAAAATTTTGGGATAATAAAGAGCATCTCATCATGTATCTTTTGTGTTGTCATTAATGTCACTATGTTATATGAGTTATAATTGTATCACCATATGTTGAAGCTTGATCCAATATTCTGAATTAGTATACATAAATTTCCTCCAATATTTTTGTCTATAATACTCTACTGATGAATATATTTTATTGTGGTTTTGGGAGATGGTTCTTGGTTGCTAGAAGCTTGTAAATTTAGACTTCCATGTGTACAAGTGCTCATATGGAAAGTTGGCATCACTTTGTTGGTGTATTTTTTTATTAGGTCTATCTCTAGCTAACCTAATAAAATTTTGATGTTATAATGAATTAATTTTGTAGTGTGCATGTGTGTGTGACCTATCATAGTTCTATACCGATATATTGTATTGTACTACATGCTTGAATTGGTTTTGGATAAATTTTGTACAATCTTGAAGCTGACAATTAATATTTTTGGTGAATGAAGGTTACAGCTAATTAGGTTGACCTAATTGATGCTTGCAGATGAGTTAGATATATATATATATTTCATATTTTTTATATTGAAAGGAATAGACAAGTATGTGAAGATGAATCAAGGTGAATATGTATCTGCTAGTATGTGAGTTTATTGAGAATCAAAGGAACTAAATCAAAACTTTTTAGGTGTAACTTTATCAGTTCATATTCTTGTTGTAAGCCATTATATCTTTGTGTGAACCCTAGTTTCATACTTGCACAAATACAAAAAAAAAACACATTATTAGCTTAATATGCAAGGTAAAACAAGGATTCCCCATGAAATCCATTTATAAAAATTAAATAGAAAGAAAAAGAAGAACAATGAAATAAACCAAATCAAATCTATCTAAGCATAGCAAACTCTTGATGCTATGGGGGAATTGGTGCCAATTGATGTGTCAAAATTGGCTCTTTCCCAACTCCTTTTTTTGTAATGTTGATGATGTGTGGATGATCAAATATCCTTGATGAGATTTTAGCATAACCTAGCTATAAAATCATGAAAATTATTAATACTTTGGAAAGAAATGGGAAAAATTATCTCTCAATGTAAAGAGAGTAACTTTGCATGAGATTTTAGATGTTGAATGAGAGGAAGAACCTTTAATTTATAGATTTCCAAAATGGAAAAGAGAGTGAAATTGAGCAATGTGGGATCATTCAACATCCAATGGCCAAGTGCCACTTTTCAAGATGTGAATGGTTGAAAGTGTTAGAAACCAAGATCAAACATGAAGACCAAAAGGCCTTCCACAGAAGAGAAAAATAATAAAAAGGAAGAGCTTTGCATGAAGATCTACAAATTGATATATTCAGGAATTAAGATATTATAAGAGATGATTTAATTTATTAAATAAATGTATGCAACCCTAATGTTGACCTAAAAAAAACTCAACTAAATAAAAATTACTTATTAATTAAGTAAACTAATTATTACCTAGGAAAAACCTAAGTAAACTTAATAAAGTGTAATTAAATAATTAATTACACCAACACCCTCCCTTAAGTGCAATTTAGGGAGACTAAAAAAAATTTCACCTAAAACTGAGATGAATGCAAGAAAGAATGAATGGGTCCTGACAACAAGGCCTGATCAGGTACCCATGTACAAATGAAATGGAAGACTGAGAGAAAGAGGAGAAAACCTAGTGGGACAAACCCCCCCTCAATGAGATTACTTGTTGCAAAGAAGCATTGGCATAACACTATGGAGTAACACTGGAACTTGAATCTGGCAAGAAAGGAAAGATGCTTCTATTTACAAGAAACCATATCAGAATCATAATAATGCAACAACATACCTAATGCCATGGAACACCTGAAAACTCCAAACTGGAACAACCCTGGAATCCATAAAGAAAAAGTAAATGATATGATGAAAGAATCTGGAAGCCATGTATCTCGATGTTGATGCCAAAATGAGACTAATTTTTTTCTATGGGAATAAGTACCATAAAGACTCTGGAATATTGACCACAAATTTGGTGGCCCTCAAACTGAGATAGATCCAATGCAGATCATTAACCATAGGCTCTCAATCTAAAGTGTGAATCGATATGAATCTGATATGTATCAAGCTAAGAAAAAATGTGGCCAAAATAAACTAAGAAACTAGATTACAACCCATGTGAGTTGTCATCAAAAAAGAAGAATATTAAATTGCATGAACACTCTAATCAAATTATTATGCAAGAAACCCCCTTGATGGAGCTTTATATTAGTTCATTTATTACAATACCCAATGATTGTAAAAGGAGAGAATGCTGAAAATTCATAAATATAAAATAAAAATATACCTCAGATTTGTGTAGAGGACTAAACCAGCTTTCCAGTATCGCAATAATGGCAAAAAAAGGATCAATGAGTCAAAAGATATGCCCTCTGGAGTGGAAAAACATCTAAGTTCAAGAATCTAAAAAATAAAACTGGAGCATCATCAAAAAAAAATACCTTAACCAATAGAACGGTCTTAGAACCAGCTTTCCAATGATATCTTGTTTGTGAAAAATTGACTCCGTACGCAAAAGTTACGCCTACTTTAGTGAAAGGTGCTCCAAAATGGCTAATATGGCCTGCAGGCAAACCGGGGGGCTTAAATTAAAAAAGCCCCTGGTCCTATGAGCGACGAAGGGCTGGCAGGCTGTAGGTTGGGGTGAAGCCCAAGGTCACTGATATGACCAAGGTTGGGGCTGAGGGGCCGGCCAGGGGCTGAGTACATAGCGCCTGGTCCCCCATGTGATCGGGGCTAGAGTTGACTAGGCCCACGAGGGCTGGCAAACTAGTCGACAGTGCTTAAGGGGTAGCCATCAATGGTGGTGGTGGACCAATGGCTGCTTGGTGATTGTTTGGTGGCACCTCCTTTTCAGCGGGTCATGCATTTTTAAATTTTATTTTAATTTTTTTTCAAAAAAATGCCTCAAAATGGCTGTTGGGGAGGCCGTACAACCTCCTTGGAAAAAACGTTTTGCCTCAGAAAAAAACTTCATAGAAATTGATGATTTGAAAAGCGTTCCTGGGGTTTTTGGCCACTATGAACACGATGGTGACCTTCGTTTGAGCCCAAAATGCTTTGAAAAAATCGGCAACCCCCCAGAGCTTGCAAAAAATCACCGAACTTGAAACCCTCATAGATCTCTTCAACGATGACAAAAATCAGAAAAATAAAAGCCAATCCTGACTTTTTCCAGTGCTTTGAATTGAATGGAAATGCCTGATTTGATCCAAGATTCCACATAGGTGAACTCAATGCATGAAACCCTTGAGGAACCCTGAATGAACTCTGCAATGATTTTCTCAAAAAACTAAGAAGGGGTTGCATATCAAGGCTCTGATACCATGTTAGAAACCAAGATCAGACATGTGAACCAAAAGGCCTTCCACATAAAAGAAAAACAATAAAAAGTAAGAGCTTTGCATGAAGATGTGCAAATTGATATATTCAAGAATTAAGATATTACAAGAGATGATTTTCTTTATAAAAGCAACATCTGCAACCCTAATGTTGACCTAAAAACAACTCAACAAAATAAAGATTAATTATTAATTAAGTAAACTAATTATTACCTAAGAAAAACCTAAGTAAACTTAATAAAGTGTAATTAAATAATTAATTACACCAGCACCCTCCCTTAAGTGCAACTTAGGGAGACTAAAAAAGCATGCACCTAAAACTAAGATGAATGCAAGAAATCATGAATGGGTCCCGACAACAAGGCTTGATCAGGTACCCATGTACAAATGCAATGGAAGACTAAGAGAAAGAGGAGAAAACCTAGTGGGACAAACCCCCCTCAATGAGATGACCTGCTTCAAAGAAGCACTAGAAGAACACTATGGAGTAACACTAGAACCTGAATCTGAGAAGCAAGGAAAGATACTTTTGTTTAAAAGAAACTATATCAGAATCATAATAATGCAACAATAGACCCAATGCCATGGAACACTCAAAAATTTCAAACTACAACAACCCTAGAATCCATAAAGCAACAGTAGATGATATAATGACAGAATCTGGAAGTTGTGTATCTCGATGCCGATGCCAAATTGAGATTAAAAATATTCCATGGGAACAAGTACCATAAAGACTCTGGAACATTAACCACAAATTTGGTGGCCCTCAAACTAAGATGGATCTGATGCGGATCATTAACCATACGCTCTCAATATAAAGTGTGAACTGATATGAATCTGATATGTGTCAAGCTAAGAAAAAATGTGGCCAAAAGAAACTAAGAAACTAGATTAAAACCTATATGAGTTGTCATCAAAAAACAAGAAGATCAAAGTGCATGCACACTCTAATCAAATTATTATGCAAGAAACCCCTTGATGGAACTTTATATCAGTTCATTTATTATAATACCCAATGGTTGTAAAAGGATAGAATGCTAAAAATTCATAAACAAAAAATAAAAGTATACCTCAGATTTGTGTAGAGGACTAAACGAACTTTCCAATGCCGCAAGAATGGCGAAAAAATGATCACCGAGTCAAACGATATGCCTTTCAGAGTGAAAACAAAAACATATAAGTTCAATAACCTACAAAATAAAACTAGATAATCATCAAGAAAAAATACCTACACCGTTAGAATAGTCTCAGAACTAGCTTTCCAATGATATCTTGTTTGCAAAAAACTGACTTCGTATGCAAAAGTTACGCCTGTTTTAGTGAAAGGTGCTCCAAAATGGCCAATATGGCATGTAGGCAACCTAGGGGGCTTAAAAAAAAAAAGCCCTTGGTCCTTTGTGTGACCAAGGGTTGGTGAGCTAGGTCGAAGCCCCAGGTCACTGATATGACCAAGGTTGGGGCTGAGGGGTCGGTCGAGGGTTGGGCGCATAGCGCTCGGTCCCCCATGTGACTGGGGCCAAAGCTGATTGGGCCCACGGGGGCTAGCGAACTCGTTGACGGTGCTTAAGGGGGAGCCACCGGTGGTAGTGGTAGACCAATGGCCACTGGGTGGTGCCTCCTTCTCTAAGGGCTGCATGTTTGTTAATGCATTTTTTTTATTTTTTAAAAATGCCTTGAAATGCATGTTGTGGAGGTCGTACGACCTCCCTGTCAAAATTTTTTTGCCTCAGAAACCAATTTCACAGAAATCGACAATTTGACAAGAGTTCCTAGGGTTTTTGGTTGCTGCAAACACGATGGTGACCTCAGTTTGAGCCCAAAATGCTCTGAAAAAATTGGCAACCCCCAAAGGTTGCAAAAATTCACCGAATTTGAAACCCTCATAGATCTCTTCAATGATGACCAAAATCAAAAAAATAAAAGCCAATCCTAACTTTTTTCAGCACTTGAAATCTAATGGAAATGCTTGATTTGATCCAAAACACCGCATAGATGAACTCAAGGCATGAAACCCTCGAGGAACCCTAAATGAACTCTATAATGATTTTCTTGAAAAACTAAGAAAGGGTTGCATATCAAGGCTTTGATACCATGTTAGAAACCAAGATCAGACCTGCAAATGAAAATGCCTTCCACATAAGAGAAAAACAATAAAAAGAAAGAGTTTTGCATGAAGATGTGCAAATTGATATATTCAGGAATTAAGATATTACAAGAGATTATTTGTTTTATAAAAGCAATGTATGCAACCCTAAATGTTGAGCTAAAAACAACTCAACAAAATAAAGCTTACTTATTAATTAAGTAAACTAATTATTACCTAAGAAAAACCTAAGTAAACTTGATAAAGTGTAATTAAATAATTAATTACACCAACACACTGTTGTGCACATTTTGGCCAAAGTGCCAATAAATGCCATTAGGTGGAATTTGAATTTGAGGAAATGACATGTGAGAGGGAAAAGGGAATGAAATAAATGTCACTTGGCTCAATGCACAAGTACATGTAAAAGGAGTGAATGTTTTGTTAGAAGTACCCATCCACTTAGAGTTTTGAATTCAAACTTGAGGGAATATTCCTTTATTTTTCCTTGTTGAGAGAAAATACACAATTAAATAAATCAAAGTAATTGATTTATTGTGCAAGTTGCATTCTCTAGAGGATTTTAGTGATTGAGATTAAATTAATCAAGATTTGATCAATTTAATGAGGGATTAGATGATTTGACAATTTTGACTCAAATTTATGAGTTGATTTAAATCAAAATTGAGAGGAAATGATTAGTTAAATAATTTTTATTTATTTATTTATTTAACCAAAGGGGATAATGTTAGATTAAATTAAATAAGGTTTAATTTATTCAATTTAATGAGAATACTTTAGGGATTTAATCAAATAAAATGAATTACATAATTAAAAGGGATTTTAGGGCTAATTAAATTAAATTGATTAATTTAATCAACAAGGGGAGAAAGACCCAATTAGATAAATAATGATTTATCTAAGAAAAAAGAGGTGGTGATCAATTAAGAGTGTGACTCAGAGAGAAATGACATTAGTAATTAGGATCAAGTGCGTTAAATTGAATTGTATATTTTCCATGTCTACATTGTGCCCTTCTTTGAAGCAATGTACTTGTTGCATTGATTCAAAGAATAAACTATTGCGATCAAAATTTAATTTTTTCTTGATTTTTCAGATGCCCCACTATTGCCCCAGTGGAAGGATTATGCTGGTATATTGCCCCTTCGAGAGATCGGACAATTTTTTTTAATTTTTGGATGATCTTGTGAAAAAAAGAGGACAACATGCCCGATAGGTCCAAAAATGTCTCGGGATGCCAAAAAATATGTTAGAACATCAAAAAAGATGTGAAATGGTCCTCAGTTTGACAAAAATGGGATTGGGGGACCAAAACCCTACTTAGATGGTCAAATTAGGTCAAAAAACCCTAATTTTCAAGCTTAAATAGACCTTGAGGAGTAACTTTCAATACATTTGCACACTGAGCCTTTAGAATCTTTGCATTTTGAGCTCTGATCCTTGAACAAGATAGTGCAATGATATCTTTCCAGGCACATGTTAGAGAGATTATGGGTGCATCAACAGCCACCCGCTGCACAACCCGTGGTATGCACCCCCATCTCGACTTTTAATTTCTCATTTTTCATGCATTAGCTAGGGTTCAAATCAATTTTAGGTTGAGCGGCACTATATAGCATCATTGAAAGTGCTCGGTTGGCATCATGTGGTCCTATATTGGACCACATATGCAAAGAGCATCGCATGATGTAGTTCAAAATTTAGGATCTCTGGGGTCAAAGTTGGCCATGTGCACAAATAGCACCACGTGACGTAGTTTAGAAGTTAGGTTTGCCAAATTTCGCCACGCAGCATAGTTAAGAACTTTTCAAATTGTGCTACATTTGCAAACATCACATTTGATGTTTCAAATGCAAAAATCCAATCCGAGAGGTAGACCTTTTTATGAGACTTGACGTGGTGGTTTCCCTTGTGCAGGAGGAGCTTGATATACTTCATTCGAGGGAGAACAGATGGTCAGTGCTCCACAGATTACAAGGTATGCATGTATATCTTTAGGAGTATCTTGGTATTCTTGGCCTCTAGTTTGTTCCCTACATCCCTCCTATTCGAACACATCTAGGTATGATGACAACTTTGGCCAAGCGGTGGACCAGTGAGACTTCTTCCTTTCATATTCCTATCGGCAAGGTTACCATCACTCTTGAGGATGTCTGGTGCATTCTTCAATTGCCTATCCATGGAGCCAAAGTGATTTATGATCTAGAGGAGGGAAAAGAGGCCTACTTCGATGTCATGGGTGTTGATGAGCTCATCCTTTCTGATGGACAGATCAACTTAGAGCAATATCAGGGTAGAGCACCCACTTACAGGTTGATTGTTGCAGCCGCATTTCTAGTCCCATGGCACTTGATCGACGAAGTTGATATTTTAGTCCAGGTTGGGGACTGACATGGCAGCGGATGTGTGTTTTCCAAGAGTGCTTTGCTTGGGTGCTAGTGATGTTGGCATCCTTATACAAGGATTTGCATGAGTTCACATACCTCGACAATCAGGCCCTTGGGGTCGAAGTTATTTTGTTACATATCTAGGCCTGGGATAGAATTCTAGTGCTCCATCTAAATGTTACCCCAGTTTTTCTTGATATTGATGACCTTATTGTTTGGCGATATGGCGGGGTGAAGATCCACTTTACTCACACTGGCACAGGTGTTGCACATTGGCGATGAGTTCTCGATGAGATGAGGGAGTTTGTTTGGAGGCCTTTAATGGGCATAGGCCCATGGTACAATTATGTAGAGCAATTCTTCTTTTCCAGGCAGGATAGATGGATTTAGGGTCAAGAGCATGCCATGATAGAGTAGTATCTCCCAGATAGAGTGACTCATCAGTTTGGCGAGGTCCGGGATAGACTAGATGATTAGTACATGGCAATTTTTACCCGTACTATAAGAGAGAAAGCATGGGGCCAGCCCACCCCGATAGCTGAGGTAGTGTCATTATTCAGGTAGCATGTGGCTAGGTCGTGTTCATATGATCAGGGGCTGATAGATATAGGAGTGACCCAGGTGTATAGATCTTTATTTAGGCCTCCCTTGAGATTGGCATTTCCAAGCATGGTACTTCCACAGTGGAGGCCTAGAGGTAGATCAGCTATCAGGGGCAGAGGATAGGGGGTAGAGGTGATAGAGATGGGGATAGAGATAGAGGAGGAGGTGGACCACCGCCTCATTAGACACCTCCCAAAGATCTGGCACAGCAGGCACCTCCATGAGTAGGGGAACAAGGCAGTCCTACAACAACAACCATTAGCGTAGCTAGAGCACAGAGATGTGTTGATCCAATAGTTGTAGGGTCATATTCAAGTATTGAATGTAGAGAGAGATCAAGCTCAACAACAAGTTGTGACAGTTACTTTCAAGAGGGATTAGGAGATTCTTCAGCGGAGGCAGCTAGAGAGTATGACTTCATCATCCCAGGGCCGATTAGTTTCACTACAAGTATACAAAGAGGTATTCAGAGAGGCTGAGCACTATCAGCAACATTATAGATAAGCAATTCTAGTAGCAGGTTAGGTGCCATACTTTTCTCAACAGGTAGGGATAAGGCCACCAGAGGACCATGGTGAGTGGAAGGTGTGAGATGGTAGTAGCCAACAGGGCTAGCCCTTGATCATAGATAGTTTCCATTTTTTATTTATGGGCCTCGATTATCGCCCCTATTGTATTATAAATTTTGATGTGCACTTGATTCGATTTTTGTACCATGACAGTATATTTTTGATGATATATATGAGATGGTTTGGCTTTATGATATGTCTTGTAATGTATGATATGGTAGATGCATTTTAATTTCCTATGTGCTATGAGATGCTTCTATTTTTATCCTCATACGATATGATGTATGCTGGATGTACTTCCTTTTGTATCTTTCTATGCATTTTGATGGTTATGTGGTAAATGATATACTAATGATGATGTATTGATGTGCAAATGATAAACAAAATGCAATTGATAAATTATATGCAAATAATTAATGATGATGATGCATGCTAATGATTTTTTATTATGTCCTCAATGATTCATGTATGATGTGTAATGATTTTTTAAGATGCTTACAATAAAAAATTTATATTATTCCTCATAACTTAAGATGATAATAATATGGTATGATTTATGATATGATATGCACTTATTCTAATGATCATGTGGATACAAGGTGTATGCATTAGCGATGTTCTGATTAACTGTCATGATACCATGTTAGTATGGAAAGAAGATAGAAGAACTTAGAGTCAATGGGTCACTTAGAATGATGGTGATTTTCTTACCAAGAGTTGGGATTTTCAAAGGGCCAATTACATTATGTTTTGATAACACACATAGGTACAATGCATCAAGGTATAAAAAACCAAGATTGTGTTGTACCTAGTGTGATGGAATTTGACTTGAAAATTAGATAGGAGTGTTCTTATTCACACTTAGCATACAAGCTTCATTCAAGATGTCATTCAGACATTCTAAACATCTTAGGCCAAAATATAGAAAATAAAGTTTTCCTATGTGGTCAACAAGATATCTAAAACATCCTCTCCAAATTCCAAATAAATTATGCATGACTAAGTTATTCTACAAGTGTATCCCACAAGTGTAGTAGATAAAAGAGACAATGATCATTTCCCCATTCCTTTCTCTCTAAACCTATTTTTTTAAGGCATCATCAAGTGGTCCTTGGAATGAGCACAGAATAAGATAAGCCAAAAAAAGACCAAATAAAGCAAACCAACAAGCTAATTTTCTTCATGTCGCTAGCTAAGACTAAACTACTTTGAGATACTTGATTCTTATGTCCATCATGGGAAGGATTCATCCTAAGACATGTTGTGATCAAGGTTTTGATGAGACTGATTGGATGATAAGCTATTGGTACTCTGAGTTGATTAACTTTCTTGCTTAATGACTTAGAATTTTGAGACTCTGACGATTAGGGTGTTTAATTTTGAACTTGCTAGACTTGCTTCCAACTAAATCACCAAAGGATGATGGTCATGACTAATTTTATTATGAGTGATGATAATCGCGGGTGAAAGCGAGATGAGATGAAAGCACCATTTTGGAATTTTTAGATATTTTGAGGTTGTTTCTGGTATTTTTGAAATGTTTTACAAATGTTTTTCATATTTTTGAGATTTAAAATGAAGAGAATAACTTAAAGACCTATCCTAGGGGTCTTGGGAGTTGATCCGTAGATTAGCCTTGCCTATGTTATACACATAGAGACCACGTAGTTTGACTGATGACAAATTTGACTAAATGATAAGATAGATGGGCAAATGGATTACCTTTTTATTGCGACGAATGCCTAAGGACTGACCTAAAATTTCTTGGGGGATGATCAAAGATCAAACTTTCCTACATTCAAGATTAGAGATGATGTAGTTTGGACTAGGTGAAAGAATAACAAGACTCAATGATGAATATTTTAAAGAATTTTTTGAGAATTTTTTGATTTTTTTGGATTTTCATATGATTTGGATATTTTGGATTTTTTGATGAGTTTTCTAAATGTTTTTGGGTTTTGTGATGTTTTGGGAAAAGAACAAAAAAATATACAGAAATCTGATCCGATGCAAGTTCAGAAACATGCCCCCAACGTTGAGCGATAGACTACTTCAATAAAGACAGGACAATCTGACCTTAGGAATATGCCAAGTAGTACTATGGTGGAATATGATACAAGCAAAAGATCAGGCTATGGTATGGATGTGAACAGATGGATGGATGGAAGATTAATAAAATATGATGGAATGGATGAGTGAGTCATGCAGATCCTAGTGTATAGGGAGTGCTTTATTTATGCTTGGCACCTATTTTCTAGGTTTTCACCAAGGTACTTTTCCAAAGCACCACTAAAGTGATTTTCAGTAGAGGATGATTTTTTCTTTACTTCTTTCAATCATTTTTCTGATTTTTGTATTTTTTGAATTTTTTTGTTGTCACCAAGATGCCTGTTTGCTAGCTTTTCATCAAGGTGAAAATTTTTGAAGGACATTTTTCTGATTTTTTTTTGTATTTTTTGTTCTATACCTTGAAAGATTTTAGGCATAATTTTTTTTGAGATGGAAGCTATTCAGAGGCTCCTGCAGAGGCTCACTTTCTGGTGTTGATAGTTGATAGGCTCTTGATTTATAGCTGATTTTGATGATGAAAGGTCCCAACCAGTTGGGTTCAAATTTATCTTTTCTCTCTAGATTCGGCACATTCTTTTGGTTCTCTTTCAACACAAGTTTTCCAACTTGGAAGTTGTGTCATCTAATCTTCTTGTTGTAGCTACGCTTTAGGAGATTCTGATAGAATTGTAGATGGTTGAGCGTATCCATGCACCATTCATCTAATAACTCTAGTTTATTCAATCTTGAAACTCGGTATTCCTCATTTGTTATCAGGTTTTACAAAGATATTCTTAGTGATGGGAGCTTGATATCAATTGGGATGATGGATTCTGATTCGTAGGCTAGGGAGAATGGGGTGGCGCATGTTGGCATGTGGATGCTGGTGCAGTAGGCCCATAAGGCAAGATTTAGTTGCAGATGTCAGTCATGAGTAGATTCATTGACTATTTGTTTAAGGATTTTTAGAATGGTTTTGTTATTAGCTTCTACTTGGCCATTGCCTTGTGGATAATATGGAATAGAAAAGCGATGTTGGATTTTAAATTTTTCACATAAGTCACAAACATATTGATTCTTGAAAGGTGTCCCATTATCCTAGATAATGGATTTTGGGACACCATATTGGCAAATGAGATAGTTTAGGATGAACATGGAAATCTTCTTTCTTGTTATGTAGGTCAAAGGAATTTCTTCGACCCACTTTTTGAAATACTTCGTGGTGGTGGTGATGATGAACTTGTGGCCATTTGATGAGGTGGGTGTGATTTTTCCTATGAGATTGAGCCCCCATTGTGAAAAGGGCCATGGTGTAACAATAGGATGTAGTTCCTGAGCAGGTGCATGGATAAGGTCTCCATGTTGTTGGAATTGTACACACTTTATGACAAATTCATGTGCCTCTCTTTCTATTGTTGGCCAGTAGTACCCACTTCTTAGTGTAGCCATGGAAAATGTACAAGTTTGTTTTGGTACACCTGATCCCGATTACTAACAACGCTTCCTCACATTCTCAACATTTCTATCTTTTAATTCAATAAATCACTATTTATTGGATTAAGTCTTCCTCTTTCAATAATTAAATTAATCAATTAATTTAATTAACCATTGCATATCTGTTTAATTAAATAAATCATTTTATTTAATTAAAATCTCTAAAGTCCTCTTATTAAATTAAATAAATTAAAACCTTATTTGATTTAATCTAACATATTCCTTCTTGATTAAATAAATCAATCATTTCCTCTCAATTATGGACTTAAATCAATTTATAAATCTAAGTCTAAAATTGTTGCATCACCTAATTCTTCATTAAATTAATCAAAACATTGATTAATTTAATCCTTCTCACTAAAATCCTCTATAGAATGCAAGTTGCATAATAAATCAATTACTTTGATTTATTAATTTGTCTATTTTCCCTCACAAAGCATCAAAAGGGAATATTCCCTCATTTGAATTCAAAAGGCTAAGTGGACTTGGTCCTTCCAACAAGGCATTCAATTCCTCTTACATGTCCTTGACCTTGAGCCAAGTGGCAATAACTTCACTTCTCTTCCCCCTTCAACAAGTGAACTCACCATTTCAAATTCAAATTTATGCATTTATCATGCACATTGGTCAAAATGTGCTTATTCCTCCTCCAATCACATGTGGACAAGTGGCCTCTTCTCATTGGTTGGTCTTTTATCCCACATTCATCCAAATCCCTCATTCTTCCAATTTGGGAATCTATAAATGAGAGACTCTTTCTCTCATTCAAACATCCACATCTTGAGTAAACTTACTCTACTCAACTTCATCCTCAAAGCAAGATCTTAGATAGGTTATTGTAGGTTTTCTCAAGAACACATCTTATTATTCATCAACAAAGTGGATCAATCACTCATCAAATAATCAAAGCTTACAAAGAAGTTGGGAGAGGGCCAATTGCAACATCTCATTGGCACCAACTCCCCCATGGGATCAAGAGTTTGCATACTTAATTAGGATTTAATTGCTTTCTTTGTTCATCTTTTGTTCATTTTCCTATTTTAAGTTTTGCAAATGGATTTAATGGGGAATCCTAGTTTTACCTTGCATATGATCTAATATTGTGATTGTTTGCTTTGTTTATGCAGGTATCAAATAGGGGTTCACACTTAGTAACTTCTTGTTTAGGGTCATACCACTCGAGTGTGAACCGCAAGTTCCATTATGTACCTCAATCAGAGCAGACAGGGCTTCCTCAAGTTTTAAGCAATGTAAAAGGGTTTCATCAATGCTCCTATGAAAGAGGGTTTCTCCTAGGATGACAAAAAGTAAGGACCTTTTGAAAAAGGTTCATTTAAGGTTTTGGGTAATGTCAGCTAGGAGGACTCCTATTCTTAGGTAGGTGTAGATGTCGTAATACCAAAGATCATCGAGACCAATGAGTTTGCACACATATTTAGACTCTGGAACCTCAAAAGTGGGTACAAGAAGCTTCTTTATCAATAATTCATGTTTTGAGACATTGTGAGGGATATCTAGTAAGGATGCAATTATTTCCATGGTTTCAGCTACTCTATTATTAGCCCTCAGTATTTTCTCAAAGGTGATATCAATAAATGATTCTTTGAGGCTTTCTACTAACTTCTTATATGGTGTCAACTTATCATCCTTAGTTTGGTACTCGTCATTGACCTAGTTGATAATAAGTTGTGAATCCCCACAAACCTTTAGTGCCTTGATCTGCCACTGTGCCATAATATTGAGACCTATGGTTAAAGCCTCGTACTCTACAATGTTGTTGGTATAGGAGAATGCCAATTTTTAGGATCTAGGTATACAATCCCCCTATGGGGTGATGAAGAAAACATGGGCTCCTGATCCATGTTGTGTGTATGAACTATCAAATTAGAGTTTCTAGTTATCGGTTATGCTAATATTAAAGATGGACTCATCTAGAAATTCTAATATGAGTGGATTCTCTAAATAGATGGGAGCTTTTGCCAATTGGTCTATAATGACTTGTCCTTTGATACCTTTTCGTTCCACATATTCAATGTCATATTATGATAGTATCATTACCCACTTATCTGTCCTTCCTATGAGCATTTCCTTTGATAGTAGATACTTTAGGGGATCTATCTTGGTGATGAGTTTGGTTTTGTCTGCCAACATGTAATGTCGCAATGTTTTTGAAACAAACACTATTGCTAGACAAGATTTTTCAAAGAATGAGTAGTTTAACTCATGGAAGACCATTGTTCTTTTGATATAATAGATGGCCCTCTCTATCCCATTTTCATCGTGTTGAGCTAAAAGGGCACCTAGGGCTACTATTGTTGCTGAGATGTATAAAATCAATGGTTTTCCTACAATGGGTGGCATTAATACTGGTGGTGTGAGCAGATATTCTTTGATTTTATCAAATGCCTAATTTAACATTTCGTCCCACTTGTATGCTACTCCCTTGTGGAGTAGATGTGGATATGTAATTTATTTATCTACTAGTTGTGCTATGAACCTTTAGATGGATTGGAGTCTACCTTGTAGGCCTCTAAGTTGTTTTAGTGTCCTTGGGGCCTCCATGTTGAGGATTCCTTTGACCTTGGTAGGATCCACCTCTATTCCCCTCATCGATACTATATATCCTAGAATTTTACCTAATTGTAGCCCAAAAACACATTTTTTTGGGTTGAGCCTAACCTTGTACTTCTCCATTTTGTTGAAAATGGCACTTAGGGTTGCTATGTAATTTTTTCTCTTCTTTGATTTGGCCAGTATATCATCAATGTAATATTTGATAGTTTTGTGTCTCATGTCATGAAATATTAGTGTCATGGCCCTCTAATATGTAGGCCTAACATTTTTTAGCCCAAATGAAATCATGTTTCAGCACTAGGTGCCCCATGGACATGTAAATACCATCTTATGTTGGTCCTCCTTTGTGATCATTATCTGGTTATACCTTGAGAAGCCATCCATCAGTGATAGCATCTCATGTACAGCAATCATGTCCACTATCAAATCAATGTTAGGTAGTGGAAAATCATCCTTGGGACATGCTTTGTTGAGGTCTCTGAAGTTTGTGCAAATAAAGATGCCCCTATTTGGCTTTGAAAATGGTACAAGATTGGATACCCATTTTGGATAGTCAATTGGGTGTATGAAGTTGACATCTAGGAGTTTCTATAATTCCACCTTGACTAGCAAGGCTATCTGAGGGTGCATTTTTCTTAGTTTTTGTCTTAATGAATTTTCTTTAGGGTAAATAGCCAAATGATGAACCACCACTTTTAGATGCAGACCTGACATGTCAACATAGGTCCATGCAAATTTTACCTTTCTTTCCTTTAGAAACTCCTCCATTAGTTCTTGTTCTTTTGTCAAAAGAAACTCAACATAGAGGGTGATTTGTGGTGTTGCCTCCATTCCTAGATTGATAGGATTGCATCGTTATGCCAAGACCATTAATTTCTTCTGATGAAGTTCAGTATGGAGGAGATCGAATCCTTTATCCTCTAGCACCTCAATGAGGTTTCCACCATTAGATGTATACTTTATTTTTACTATTCTTTGGTTAGAGAGTGTCATAGTGTGGTTTTCTCTCAATGAACTCGAGTTTATTCTTGTTCTTTTCCTTTTGCAACTAAAGGACTCAATCATCTCCGCATAATATGCTTGTCTGTCCAATGTGATATCAAACCCAGCCTTGTGATCTCCATATGGAATTGCATCCATTAGTCCCATGAATTCTGAGAGTGCCTCATCATTTTTTAATGTATCTAGAATTGGTGGTCCTCATTGGTCATAGTCGATGAGTTGTGGGTAAACTAGGTTTATTTCATAAGTTTGGTGGTTCAACTCAATGAGTGAGGAACTAATCATTAGTAAGGAGGAATCCTCAAAAATCAAGGGAAGGCCACTTATGCTATCCTCATCATCACTATTGGTGCAAAAATTAGTTATGTCAAAAGTGAAATTATCTAGGGGTAGGCCTATGGATATGAGTAGTCGAATGGTGGTTGTCGATATTTGAGGAGAGGATATGAATAATCTACTAGGAGTACCTCTACCATGTATGGTTATACTCAGAGGGGTGCATCTGAGGCCAAGGTTTCTCATTCTTCTTTCTACAACAATCGGCTCTGGTCGTCCATCATTGTTTCTTCCCAGGCTTTCATTCCTATTATAGCCCATACTAAGAATAATTTTCAATCCTCTATTGGCTTCATCCATGGGTAGAGTGGGTGTGGGTATTTCATCATGGTATAGCATTCTTTAAATGCCTTCCTCATATACATTTTACCAACTTAGATCCCCCCAACAATGAAATCCAGAAGGGTCTTCCCTAATTTTGTGGATAGGTGTTTTGGCTGATTGAGGTTTCCCATGTGACCTAGGAGATTGTGGTAACTCTCCTACAACAAATGAATTCTTCTTCATTTTGTACTCTCTACACCTATTGTCCTGGATCATGTGTTTTATTTTGGATTTATCAAGGATAGAGGATGTCTCTGTCATAGAAGTAGATGCAAAGTTAGATGGTTCTATATAAGCAATAGATGGCCCTTCATCATTTTTTGGTACTTGAGGGATTTTGTAAAACTTAGCTTCCAAGTTTTTGCAATAGGAAAATGGTTTAAGATCACCATGTATTGTTACCTCCTCATTCTGGTATAGGAATTTGACATATTGATGGAATGTTGAGGCGTTCGCCTTCATTCCATGGATCCATGGGCATCTTAGGAGGATGTTGTATGGTAGGTTAAGATCAAGTACTTGACAACTGGTTTCCATGGTTGTTGGCCCCACTTGGATTGGGATTCTGATAGTGCATTGAAACACTCTTTCTTGATCATCGTCTGCTCTTATGGTGATGACTTTTTTCTTGTAGATGGAGTCCTGAGAGTCTCAAGTTATTTATGAGTTTTAGGGAACAAATGTTGAGGCTTGCACCCCCATCCACCAGGACCCTTTTGACTTTCTTCTTTTGAACCAACACTTGAAGGTGAAGTACTCGATTGTGAGATGGTTGGGTGGGGAAATCTTGATCAAAGAATGTGAGGTGATTTGGGGTAATGATTCTACCAACCATATCCTGGAACTATTCCTTATCAAGGGTAGCAAAGACGGTGGATGCAACTAATGCCTCATCAAGGATTTTCCTATGGGTGGAAAAAAATTTCAATAATTTCATGATGGATCTTTTGGCGGGGGTTCTCTTTAGCTGGTTAACGACACTATAATCATAGGCAAATAATTCTGTGTTTGAAATGGGGGTCTTAGATGGTTGTTATGCCCCTGCAATAGTGAAATTTTTGCAAAGTGCGGTGACTACACAATCTACAATGGATCCTTTGATGTTAATGACCATGACCATCTCATCTACACATGCGACAATGTCTTCATATACAAGGTTTTCACTAGCATACTTTTTCTTCCCTTTGTGTTCCCTTGGTTATTTCCTTGATTATGATTCAAAATCAAATTCGTGTATATTTAAAGGTCCCGATTTCCAGCTGGTTGTTCAACATTTATGATCTTGTCCTCAATGAGATCTTGGACGATATTTTTCAACCTCATGAAATTTTTGATTGTGTGTCCCTTGATTTTTTGAAAATCATAAAGCATATTTGCATTGTACCATGGTGGTTTTGTCATGGGTTTCGTGTATTGCTCAGAGTTGGAGATTTTGATAAGGTTTTCCTTAACCAAATTCTTCATTATGGATTCAATTGTTTCTTCAAGGGCCATGAACTTTTTCTTGGGAGGATACTTGTTTTGGGGAGGTGGTCCTCCTTGATTGCCCAAGTTATTGATTTGGTTTTTAGGAAGTGGTTGTTGTTATGTCACTATATTAGTTTGCACATTATTGTGATTGTGATTTTGTGGTTGGTGATGAGTCTAGATATTCTGCTTAGGAGCATTGATGATCACCTTACCATCAACCACTCCATCGTTTGTGATATTTTTGTTCCATGACCATGTTTGAGGTTTATCATTATAGTTGGTGGATGGGTGGTTATCCTATTGTGGAGGAAATATCAATGTGCCTCCTCGCATAGTAAGGGATCTTTTGATATTGAGCGCCTTTGGGATCAACTGTTCATATGTTGTGATGCATTTCATTTTTAAGTAGAATTCCAATTTTTCATCTAGATTTGATATGATTGTGAAAATGTGCTCTTCTGGAATGGTCCACTTGCTTTGACTAGCCTTGAATTTCCATCTTTGCAAGAAGGATGTGAATAGCTCTCCTTTTTTATTGTTTGACCGTTGATAGTTCCTCTAAACTAACTTCTATATCCATGTTGAATGCATAGTTTTTAAGGAATTCTTCCACAATTTCTTGGAATGTTTTAATGCCTATGGGTAAGAGAGAAAATCATTCTATGGCAGGACCAGTCAGACTTCAAGGGAAAAGTCGCATTAGATATGTGTCATTGTATGCAACTTCCATGCAATGCACCTGAAATTCCTTGACGTGATTTTTAGGGTTTCCTGTTCCAATATATTTATCGAATTTGTGGATTTCAAATCCCTTTGGGAATGGTACCATTGTGATATCTCTATCGAACAAATAGGGACGTAGTTTTCCCAATATTCTGGTTATTTTTCCAGCTTGGAGGTCCAACACCTATTGCTAGATAAGTTTGATTTGTGTTGCAACATTGTTGTGCAGATCAAGAGGTGGGGTGAATGTGTTTTGGGGTGTTTGCAGTGTTTGATTGATGAGAGGGGTACTAGTGGGGGTTTGTTGGAAGCTCTATTGTGTGTTTAAGGCATACTGATATGTCTACATTTATGTCAACAATGTTTGATGTTGATCTTGTTGATGTTGTTCCAATGAAGCTTGTTGTTGGTCTAGTTGTTTTTGTTCCCATAAATTTTGTTGTTGTTCTAATTGTTGTTGCACCAACAAAGCTTATTGTTGGTCTAGCTATTGTTGCACCAACAAAGCTTGTTGTTTAGCTTGCTACTGTGCCTAAAAATTTTGCAGGGCTTGTTGGTATGCTTGTTGATGGATTTCTTGCAATTGTGCTCGGTATTGTTTTTGTGCTTGTTGAGCCATGTGTTGGGCTTGAGATTGATTTTGTTCTTTTTGGGCTACTTGCATGGCTTTTGTGGCTTGTTGGGCTTGTGCAAATTTTGCAGCTTGTTCGGAAGCTAGTTGTGCTTGCACTTGTTGAGCAGCCTATTGTGTAGCTTGTCAATTTTGTTCAAGTATCATTTGATGGTTGGCCTTTTGGACTGCCTAAATCATAGTGATGAATGAATTCATCACTTTGGCTTTTGGTGGGATTGGTGGTGGATTGGAACTAGTGTTAAATGTTGTGGCAGGTAGAGGGGTTGTGTTGGTAGCTGAGACTTGGGTTGTTGGTGGTGTGGTTGAGATGCTCAGTTCTTGAAAAGGTATATTTTGATGGATTTGAGGATCGATTGATGTATTGATGTGGTGGCTTGAATTGTTTTTACTTGTTACGATGTTGTTGGAAAAAGGAGAGGATTTGATGTAATACTCAGATTGCCTTGATTTGAGAAACTAGCGGTGAAGGGGGGGAAGACCCAATCCAAGAAGTAATATCAATGTGAACAGTAATGGAGGGAATGCTGGTATGTTCCCTTGGAAAAGTGGTGATGAGAATGGGTTAGCGACTCCTATTGTTATGAATAAACCACCTTCTCCTTGAGATAGAGAAGTTTGTATGTTTAGCGGATAAATTGGTGTTGCATGGAATGAGGATGAATCCACATGATTATGGAAAGTGAGTGAGACGTACAGGTGTGATGGATTCATCGGGATGAAGTTATCTGGTGTGGTGCTGATATTTACCTCTCTGTTGTTTACAAGGCGATGCTTTTGTAATTCATGAAACATGGCACAAATACAACAAACAAACACATTATTAGCTCAATATGCAAGGTAAAACAAGGATTCCCCATGAAATCCATTTACAAAACTTAAATAGAAATAAAATGAAGAAAAATGCAATAAACTAAATCAAATCTATCTAAGAAAAGAAAACTCTTGATCCCATGGGGGAATTGGTGCTAATTGATGTGTTGAAATTGGCCCTTTCCCAACCTTTTTTGTTGCAATGTTGATGATTTATGGATGATCAAATATCCTTGATGATATTTTAGCATAACCTAGCTATGAAATCATGAAAATTATGAATACTTTGGAGAGAAATGGGAAAAATTATTTCTTAATGTGAAGAGAGTAGCTATGCATGAGATTTTAGATGTTGAATGAGAGGAAGAACCTTTCATTTATAGATTTCCAAAATGGAAAAAATAGTTAAATTGAGCAATGTGAGATCATTCAACATCCAATGGAAAAGTGCCACTTGTTAAGATATGAATGTTGAATGTTGTGCATATTTTGGCCAAAGTCCCAATAAATGCCATTAGGTGGAATTTTAATTTGAGGAAATGACATGTGAGAGGGAAAATGGAATGAAATAAATGCCTCTTGGCTTAATGCACAAGGACATGTAAGAGGAGTGAATTCCTTGTTGGAATTACCCATCCACTTGGAGTTTTGAATTCAACGTTGAGGGAATATTCCTTCCTTATTCCTTGTTGAGAGAAAATAGACAATTAAATAAATCAAAGTAATTGATTTATTGTGCAAGTTGCATTCTCTAGAGGATTTTAGTGATTGAGAATAAATAAATAGACAATTAAATAAATCAAAGTAATTGATTTATTGTGCAAGTTGCATTCTCTAGAGGATTTTAGTGATTGAGATTAAATTAATAAAAATTTGATCAATTTAATGAGGGATTAGATTATTTGACAATTTTGACTCAAATTTATGAGTTGATTTAAATAAAAATTGAGAGGAAATGATTAATTAAATAAATATTTTTGATTTATTTAGCCAAAGGGGATAATGTTAGATTAAATTAAATAAGGATTAATTTATTCAATTTAATGAAAAGACTTTAGGGATTTAATTAAAGAAAATGAATTATTTAATTAAAAGGGATTTTAGGGTTAATTAAATTAAATTGATTAATTTGATCAATAGGGAGAAAGACCCAATTAGATAAATAATGATTTATCTAAGAGATAGAAGGTGATGATAAGCTGGGAGTGTGATTCAGGAAGAAATGACATTAGTAATCAGGATCAAGTGCATTAAATTGAATTTTACATTTTCCATGTCTATATTATGGATTCAATTGGTTCTCCAAGAGTTGTGAAATTCCGCTTGGAAGGATACTTGTTTCAGGGAGGTGGTCCTCCTTGATTTCCCAAGTTATTGATTTGGTTGTTAGGAAGGGGTCATTGTTGTGCCACTATATTAGTTTGCACATTATTGTGATTGTGATTCTATGGCTCGTGATGAGTCTTGATGTTTTGTTTAGGAGCATTGATAACCACCTTAGCATCAACCACTCCGTCGTTTGTGGTATTTATGTTCCTCGACCATGTTCAAGGTTTATCATTATAGTTGGTGGATGGGTGGTTATCCTATTGTGGAGGAAATGTTGATGCACCTCCTTGCATAGTAAGGGCTCTTTCGATATTGAGGGCCTTTGGGATCACCTAAGCATATGTTGTGATGCATGGAATTTTTAAGTAGAACGCCAAGTTTTCATCTAGATTAGATATGATTGTGCAAACTTGTTGTTCTTCTAGCATAGTCCACTTTCGCTGATTGGCTTTGGATCGTCATATTTTCAAGAAGGATGTGAATAGCTCTCCTTTTCTTTGTTTGAGTGTTGACAGTTCTTCCAAACTAACGTCTGCACCCATGTTGAATGCATAGTTTTTAAGGAAAGCTTCCACAAATTCTTGAATTTTTTTAATGCCTATGGGTAGGTGAGAAAACCATTCTATGGCAAGACCAGTCAGACTTAGAGGAAAAAGTTGCATTAGATATGTGTCATTGTATACAACTTAGATGCAATGCACTTGAAATTTCCTGACGTGATTTTTAGGGTTACCCATTCCATTATATTTATCAAATTTGGGGATTTCAAATCCCTTTAGGAATGTTACCATTGTGAGATCTCTGTCGAATGGATTGGGACACAAGTTTCCCAAAGTTCTTGTTGTTTTTCCTACTTGGAGGTCCAACACCTACTGCTAGAGATGTTTGATTTGTGTTGCAACATCATTGTGTGGATCAAGAGGTGGGATGAATGTATTTTGGGGTGTTTGTGGTGTTTGATTGATGAGAGGGGTACTAGTGGGGGTTTAATGCAAGCTCTGTTGTGTGTTTAAGGCCTGTTGATATGTCTACATTTATGTCAACAATGCTTGTTGATCTTGTTGTTGGTCCAGTTATTGTTGTTCCCATAAAGCTTGTTGTTGGTCTAGTTTTTTTTGCACCAAAAAAGATTATTGTTGGTCTACTTTTTGTTGTTCCAACAAATCTTGTTGTTGGTCTAGCTACTGTTGCACCAAAAAATCTTGTTTTAGCTTGTTGTTGTGCCTAAAAATATAGCACGACTTGTTGGTATGCTTGTTGATTGATTTCTTGCAATTGTGCTTGGTATTGTGCTTGATCCTGTTGAGCCTAGTGTTGGGCTTGAGCTTGTGTTTATTGGGCTACTTGTGTGGCTTGTGTGGCTTGTTGGGCTTTTGCAACTTGTGCAGCTTGTTGGGAAGCTTGTTGAGGGATTTGAGAACTGATTGATGTATTGATCATTGTGGCTTAAATGGTTGTCACTTGTTCTTGTGATGTTGTTGGAAAATGGAGAGGATTTTATGTGATGCTCATATTGCCTTGATTTGAGAAACTAGCGGTGGGTAGGGGGGGAAGACCCAACCCAAGAGGTGATACGGATGTGAGTTATAATGTAGGGAATGCTGGTATGTTCCCTTGGAAAAGTGGTGATGAGAATGGGTCAGTGACTCCTATTGTTCTGAACAAACCACCTTGTCCTTGTGATAGAGAAGTTTGTATGTTTAGCGGATAAATTGGTGTTGCATGGAATGAGGATGAATCCACATGATCATGGAAAGTGAGTGGGAGGTACGAGTGTGATGGATTCACTAAGATAAAGTTATCCGATGTGGTGTTGATATTCACCTCTCTATTGTTTACAAGGCGATGCTTTTGTAATTCATGAAACATGGCACAAATACAACAAACAAACACATTATTAGCTAAATATGAAAGGTAAGAAAAGGATTCCCCATGAAATCCATTTACAAAATTTAAATAGAAATAAAATGAAGAACAATGCAATAAACCAAATCATATCTATCTAAGCAAAGAAAACTCTTGATCTCATTAGGGAATTGGTGTCAATTGATGTGTCAAAATTGTTTGTTTCTCAACTCATTTTGTTGCAATGTTGATGATGTGTGGATGATCAGATCTCCTTGATGAGATTTTAGTATAACCTAGCTATGAAATCATGAAAATTATGAATACTTTGGAGAGAAATGGGAAAAATTATCTCTCAATGTGAAGAGAGTAACTTTGCATGAGATTGTAGATTTTGAATGATAGGAATAACCTTTCATTTATAGATTTCCAAAATGGAGAAGAGAGTAAAATTGAGCAATGTGGTATCATTCAACATCCAATGGCCAAGTGCCACTTTTCAAGATTTGAATGGTTGAAATTTGTGCACAGTTTGGCCAAAGTGCCAATAAATGCCATTAGGTGGAATTTGAATGTGAAGAAATGACATGTGAGAGGGAAAAGGGAATGAAATAAATGCCACTTGGCTCAATGCACAAGGACATGTAAGAGGAGTGAATGTCTTTTTGGAAGTACCTATCCACTTGGATTTTTGAATTCAACGTTGAGGGAATATTCCTTCCTTATTCCTTGTTGAGAGAAAATAGGCAATTAAATAAATCAAATTAATTGATTTATTGTGCAAGTTGCATTCTCTAGAGGATTTTAGTGATTGAGATTAAATTAATCAAGATTTGATCAATTTAATGAGGGATTAGATGATTTGACAATTTTGACTCAAATTTATGAGTTGGTTTAAATCAAAATTGAGAGGAAATGATTAATTAAATAAATGTTTTTTATTTATTTAACCAAAGGGGATAATGTTAGATTAAATTAAATAAGGTTTAATTTATTCAATTTAATGAGAAGACTTTAGGGATTTAATCAAATAAAATGAATTATTTAATTAAAAGTGATTTTAGGGTTAATTAAATTAAATTGATTAATTTAATCAAGAAGGGAGAAATACCCAATTAGATAAATAATTATTTATCTAAGAGACAGAAGGTGGTGATAAGTTGAGAGTGTGATTCAGGAAGAAATGACGTTAGTAATGAGGATCAAGTGCATTAAATTGAATTGTACATTTTCCATGTCTACACTTTGTAGGTAGTGAGCCTTCCATTTTGGATAGTGAGTCCTAGAAATGAGCCACCCTTTGTAATATCTTATAACTAATTATATAATATTGTGAGCTAATCCTCATCATGGTTTTCCACGTAAAAATATTGGTGTTCATGTTTTTTTTATTTTATGTTTTGTTAATGCTCTTTCTCATTATTACTATTATATGCATTGAAGCAATTGGATGGTGTATGTTTAATAAGTTTAAGAAGATATTGATTCACCCCCTCCCCCCCCTCTTAGTATCTTGGATGTTCAACAATTGGTATCAGAGCCTAGTTCCTTTGAAGAAGCCTAAAAACTTGAGGAAGATCTTGAAGGTGGAACAAATGTATGACAAAGAACTCCATACAACTCTTGATGATCTTGACAAAGCTCAAAATGAAAATAGATATATAAAGAAAATATTGATGAGGAAAATGAATGCATCAAGAAATTGAAAGAGAAAATGAATAAATTCATAGAAAGACACAAACAAGTAAGTGAGAAATTAAAACAAGTAAATGAAGAGATCATCGGATTGAAGGTGCAAGTAGAGGAAAAAAATAGAATTGAAAGTTATCTAAATATAGTGGTGCAAAGAAATTCTAATGAATGCTCAAGGCTTGAAGAAGAAGTGGTAAACTTGAGAGAAGATTTGGAAAAAGAAAGAGTCTATAAAGATAGCTTCAAAAAAATCTACACCAAGATTGATGAGTTGATTGTAGGACAAAAATAAACTCAAGAAAAAGGTGGTTTGGGACTGGAAGCAGGTGAAAGATCAAAGGTTATGTAGACCCAAAATGCAGTGAACAATCAAAGGACTTAAGATAAAGGAAAAATAAAATAAAATCCAAGAAGCTTTGCTAGAAGACCACCTATCAAATAACCAAATACTCAAAGGTATCCATCTTTTGATGGTGTTTGTTTTTCATGCAATAAATTTGGTCACAAGGAAATGGAGTGTAGAAGTAGAATAAACTAGTATGTTGGATCCTTCTTCAGAATTTTTTTTGCATGCAAGAAAGTTCGACATAAAGCTAGTGAATGTAGAACTTAGATGATGAATTGGTTTAATGGAGGTAGAATGAATCAATATTTTTTTGGCTATTTTTATGCATGTAATAATTTTGGACAAAAAGAAAATCAATAAAAATAAAGGATTAATGGAGGTCAAACAAATCATAAAAATGTTGTTTTCTATTTGCAACAAACCTGGACACATTTCAAAGTATGCAGAAGTAAAGGAGGAAAGTAATCTGATCTAGTAAAGAAGAATGAACCAGTGAAGAATATTGACAAGAATGAGGTTAAGCAAGAAAATAACAAGATATGCAAGAAGAAAGAAGAGCCAGTAACATCAAGTGATTCTATGCCCTCATCTAGTGTAGACAATCCCTTCAATAATTAGACCCAACATGGTCTTAGGGGGAGAATTAACATAAAATTGTTTAACCCCCTAGATATCTGGTGTGTCAGATGTTGGCATGAAGATATGTTTTAAATAATTAATAAATAGAGCTTATGCAAAATAAACTAGAAGAAAAGTTGCAAGCATGGCCATTTGCAAAAGAAATTAGGTTTTTTCAATGCAATAGAGAAGGGTTTTTATCAAATTTTTGAATTCTACTCCATTTAATGCAAATTAGGGTAGCTCTTTGATCTCTAAAATGAACTTGTAATATTTTTTGATCACTTGTGCAATTGAAGAAAGTATAGATAAATTTGGAGAAATCTTGAGGTGATTTGAAAAGTGAGTTGAGAAAACCCTAGTTTTGGTTGTCACAAAATAAAAAAGTATTTTACTCTTTTGTGCTATTGTGGGTTTGTGTGAATTTTCTTTCTAAAATCATTGGATCTCAACATGTGAAAATATGGCAACCCTTGTAGTAGTAAAAGTGACAAAAAAACCTAGACCTTCCTATTGGAAGTACTCCATGAAGGTTTTTGAAGATGATCCTCTAGCACCTTCTCATTGATCCCTCGTGGTGTCATACCCACTGACGACACTAGAATTTACATTCTTGTTAAAATTGAGGAATATAATCATAGAAAATTAATAGATATGTGGCACAATGAGCTCAATGGGAATGATTTCTTAATAAAACCAAAGTATGCAAATATTGTTGTGAGTAATTTAGACATATGAAATTATTTTCCCAACTTTAGTTCCACTCTTGATGACAAGTATGTTAAACCTACTCTTAGTAGAATTCATGATAAGTTTTTATGGATTGATAGACCTCACCTAATAACCAAATAAGTGATCAAGGTTGTTATTATACCTTGCGATACTAGACTTGTACCTGTATTGAATTCTATAAAAAATGAAGTGGTGATGGAACTCACCAAAGCAAAATTTGATAGAAGAGCTCTTGCAACAAAACCTATTACCAATCCTACTCTAAAGTATGCAACCATAATGATTGGTCATAAGATCTACTTCACAAATAGAGAAAACTTTGTGTCTTCTACAACTATATACATTAGATATGACATGACAAAAATGGAACATAATATGATATGTGTGACCTTCTCCACTAGAAATTGTTTGAAAATATAAAGATGACAAAGGAGAATAAATATGCATTTATGTTTGATTCCTTGATTGTTTGTCTGTTGTTCTACTTTATTATATGGCTTCCTAAAAGAGATTATTCGATAATATGGGATACATCAAGACCTATTTCACATCAAATTTTTTATTATATGCACACCTTGGGTGATTTGATGAATAGAAACAATTCTCTAACAACATTCTTTGTTGTTGTCAAAAGAAACATGAATGAACGAGAAAGAATTCCAAGAAAAATTGTTGAGAAATACAAGGATGACATCATATTTCATGTCTTCTCAAATTAGTGCATGATTGAAGTAGTTCAACCCCAAACTATCTGGATCCAACTATTGGGTTATGAAATTACAGACGATGAAGCAAAAGGCTATGTACAAGTCTTATTGAAAATCCCAAAAGACTCCAGTGAAGCAAGAGTGGGCACATATGTAGAAAAATCTATGGTTAGTGTTGGAAAGAGACAATGCAACTGTCCTCTAGTGTTGTAATTTATGGAAACTCTATGTCTTGATATGGTGCACATATTGTTATTCAAGCCTACCAACAATCAGATTGAATTTAGTCAAAGCATAATAGTGTATCTGGTAACTCAACATTCATTGATTCATGCATACAGTCCAAGTTACCATTTTGTGTTGCTCATCTCAAGCAATAATTATGGAGGTATTATCTATCTTGTGCTTAATACATAGTGGCTCATACCCACTATCATAAGAGTTAGGAAACTCAACTGACGTATTCTCAATTCTTCTTGTATCAAGGTCAACTTTATAAATATATTAAGTCACAACTGTATGTAAGTTGATTGATTGAATATCTACATGCTTGTATATGTTTTTATGGGTCTTAGCCAAGTCGTGGCCAACCATTGAGGATACGCAATGTATATTTCTCCATGTGTGTGTCAATAGTCATAATTTTTCTAAAGCCGACAAAGTGCAATCAAATCTCATGTCGTGGATATATATACTTGATCTTTCGTATCATTGTGGTGTATGTGCAAGTTGTGTGTGTGTCTGAATTGTGAGTTAGATAAAAAAAATGTATGAATAAGTGCAATTTCACTTGAACATAAAAGATCTATGTGGTGTGTATAAGCAAAGCACAACAGTATTATAGAATCAATCTGTAAGATAGTAGATCAATTTTTTTAATTAATTTGAAACTATAATTAGGAATTTTAGATGCTAACAATATCAGTTCAAATATTTAGATGGTCTTAATATGAACTCTTTTCTTTGAGCAGTGAGCTCTAGTTAGTACACCTGAATGCAAGTGCATTTCCCTTTGTAATCTTCATTTTTTAGTATACTCAGAACTATACTTGTGGATTGGCCATCCACTATGGTTTTTCCTTAACATGGTTTCCACATAAAAATCTTGGTGTTATGGTGTTGTGTTTACTTCTCTATTTATGCATTATTGTTGAATGTTATTAATTTTTTGAAGTTAAATATTGTTTAAATTTGATTATTCCACAAAACTAATTCACCCCCCCTCTTAGTGTGCCTTGCTTCCAATAGTTAGGATGCTTATTATAAGAAGGAATGTAGATAAAATTATTTTAAAGGTTGGCTTCATTGGTGAATAGTTTGCATAGGGAAGATCCTTGGGAGAGTAGATGAATAAAGAATCATCAAGACTGAGGAGATTCGATAGGACTGCTCCTTTAAAACCATCTTATGCTCCTACATCAGTAAATATAGAGCCTAGTTCTCTTCATAGAGGAAAAGGATTGGCTACTTCTAGAATTGCTACAATATCTAGGAAAAGTAAAGGGACTCCTCCAGTGGCACCATTCAAAAGAGGAAGGAAAGAAAAGGTAACAAGGGAGAAAAACCTCAACATCACCAAAGAACAAGAAGAGGAGGAAGACCCTGAAGATAAATTGGTAAGGAAGAAGAGAGGGAACATTCCCTCTGGTGAAAGTGCTTCATAGGAAGCAAGTGTTGGAACCAAAATATATCATTATGTGTCATACTTTGAAGAGGAAGCATAACAGGATTTTGGTTTTCAAGTGCACACCAAACCAGACTTGAAGAAGGAAAAGAATTTAGAAGAGGCATCTTCATACTAGGAAGAACAAAAAGCCTCACTGGTAATACTTGGTTCCCCTCTCATAGTAGAGGAATTGGTTAATATCCTTATACATTTTGAAGATATATTGTAGCCTAAAGTAGAAATTTACACTCAAGTAGGTAGAGAGGATAGGAAAACATTGATGCTAATTATTATTCAATATGTTATTACTTTTGAAGTTAATTGGTACTATGTTAAGTCCAATGTACCTAATAAATTATGGGAGGCCCTGATGAAAAGAAGATCAAAGGGTGTTGAATTGGAAGAAAAGATAAGAAATGATGCATTTGAGGAAATTGGGTCTTCTTTGACGATAAATGATTTGGAAACCTTGAAGAAGGTATGTTTAAATATGTTCTAGATGAAGAAAAGGGTAAACACTTTGATGACAAAAGATAAAAATCAAATAAAGAAGATAAAGAAAGAAATTGTAGAATCCATTATGGGTATGGATGAGAAATATGGTATGTTTGGTGCAATCCCATCCAGTTTTGCACTGAAAATAGGAGAAGAGGATTCTACAGAGGTAAAGGAAGACATCACTATGAAAATAGGTAATATAGGTGTCCTTCTAGAAATAAGTATTACAAATGATCCTCCAAAAATAGAGAAGTAGAATGAGGAAAATGTTGCAGCAGAGAATCTTGATTTTATCCCTCCAAAACAAACTAAAGGAGAAAAAAATAGATAAAAAAGAAGAAGAAAAAGTGGAAGAAGGAGAAAAGGGAGAGGAAGAAGAAAGAGTAGAGGAAGAAGAAAGAAATGGGGAATTTTACAACAAGAATGAAGAAGACAAATGGTAGGTTCTAGAATCACAAAGGTCCTCTAGAGAATCCTCCTTCAATGATGATGTATTAAAAGGCTTGTTATCCAAGAAAATAAGATTCTAGCCTATAATTCCTTTGGAACTTCTAGAAATCCCCATGGTTCAAGGAAGTACGGATTTGGATAAGATATATCCCATTCACAAATTGGTGCTAGGAGATGCATTACATGCATTTGGGAGAAAATGAATTTTGGAAACACACCAAAAGGGGATATAACTCATTGATGATTCCCTCAAAATGGTGTAGGATACCACACCCAGTACATCAATAGATACATCTCTCACTCTGGTAGAAAACCTAAAAATTCTACTAGATTCCTTTAAGGAATATGCCTTTAGACTTGGTGAGAAGACCAAACAATAAATTGAGAAAATGGTAGATAAAAGGCTTTCAAAACTTCATGATAAGTGTGCTCTAGCACGCACTAATGTAGAAAAGAGCTTGGAAGTCATGTAGGTTTGTGAGTCTGAAAAAATATTATATTTGCTTATTGTATAAGGTGGTTGGATGCCACATAGACTATCAAAGATACCATGGACTCCATTGAGTCCCACTTGACAACTATTTCTGGTTCAGATAGTGCATCTAGAGAAAGAGACAAGCCAACTTGGAATTCTATCACAACTCATAAAGATAAAAATTTTGTTCTATAGAAGCAGAAGGAAGAAATCATTAGAAAATTTAGTCTGCTTGGTGATCTTTGTTGCAATTTTTTCATATATTGTCATTGATTTCACCATGTTGGTCTAGTACCTTGTACCGGTGTGTAGATCAAGCTTATCCTATCTAGGATTTGATCTAGTATCTCTGGTAATTTAGTCCACATATTTCCTTTGATAATTAATATGATCTATGGTTTTGAGAGAAGAATTATATGTTGAATCTCTATTGTGCTAATTTGTCCTTGATGAAAATATATTTTACTCTAGAATCTTGATGGTTACTCACTTAGTTGATTTGCTCTCCTTCTTGGCATATTTACTTCATAGTTGTTATTATATATGGTGGTACAAATAATTTAACTCCATGTGTAGATCTTAGTTAAGGTATTTTGGTTATAGGTTCTATGTTCCATTGTTTAGGTGACATGTTTTTGTTTTGATAATTTGTGCTTCAGTATTTCACTTGATTACATATGTTTGGCATGTTCAATTCTTCTACAGGTTGATTAATTATGGCTTGATCAGTTACAAGCATCTTGAAATTGAAACATGTTCTTGATATTTGTCAAAGTCTTTATCTCTTCACAAAACTTTGGATACCATTGGACATATTATATAGCACTTGATATCAATGAGGTGAAAATTTGGTTTTGATTACTTTTACTTGTCACTTTGGAAGTGACTTAGTCTTCATCTCTTGGAAATACTATGTCCTAAGAAAATTTGACTCCTTACATGCAATAATGCTAGGCATCTTTCTAATCGGCATTTGATGCGAAATGTGGTCGATGTTTATTCACTATCTAAATCTGTCAATTGATATAATGCATTTCGACATGCAAGTCACTTTTTTCTCACGATTTTGAAAAGGCATTATGAGTTTCATTTTTTTTAGCATGATTGACTTTGGTAAAACCGCAAACTTCAAGGTCTTATCACGGTACCATTGGCAGTTAAGCCAGTGACAGCAATAGTGCAGTGGAAGCTCTTAGTGGAATGCTCGACAACTACTGCTATACCATGGGTAGTGAGAAGGGAGACCATGGTAGTGCGGTGAAAATGACTAGCGGCAAGGAAGACAACTATCACTACACTACGAGCAGTCAAAAAGATAACCGTGGTAGTGCGGTGGAAGCAGATAGCGGCATTCAAGATAGCTACTGCTATACCATAGGCTATTAGAAGCGTAACTATGGTAGCACAGTGGAGACAATTAGTGGTATGCAGGTAACTTCCACTATAGCATGGGTAGTCCGAAGTGAGACCGTGGCTGTGCAGTAAGGAAGTGGATATCAAATGATATTTTGAGTTTTTGATTAATCAATGAATGTCCTCTCGGGCTTGAAATGATTATTAAAATTTGCAAAGGGTTGTGGTTTGTTTGGTTTGGAAGTTTAGGTCAAAACATTGTTTCTCTCACTCAAAGGGTTTGGAACCCTACTTTGGCTGCCATCATGGTATTTTTCTCTCAGTCATTTCACTAAGAAATCATCTGGGTTACTAATCTTTGACAGTGTATAAGGAAGATAGGAAGAGTATGACAATAGTCATTTCACCTATCAGTCTCCTACCATCAGATAGAACCTCGAATGGGGAAAGAGCTTGAGCTACTTAGTTACTTTACAAATCTGGTAAATTGATCATGGAAAATTCATCACTAGTCTTCACAGATTATCATATCAGTTTTATGAAATGTGTTTTTGATTTTGTGGGTCATCTTGAAAGCTTTGAAACTCTTCAATTCCTTACCTAGAGTCATTGGTAACTACTATTAAATGCATGATTTTGGTTATGGAAGCATTGTTCTTTCAATTACTTCTTTTTGCAGTAGTTTTTTTAGTGGCCATTATATGAAAATTACATGCATGCTTTGATGTTGTTTGGTAAAGGCACTGTTTAGGCCGGATGCTTGAGAGGACAATTTTTCAGTCTGCCTTATATATTTGCACAATGATTGAGTACTCCTTTCTGAAGACCTTATTCAAATTGATCCTTCCCTCATGATCATGGTAACATCTAGAACTGTTGCTTGACAGTAGCATGGTAACCTGATAATCAACTTTGAGTAATTCTTTGAAAGAGAAAAATGAGCAACTATTGTAACCCTTCTGGGATGTAATGATGTAAAATGTAAAAAGAGGAAAATAAAAAGGTTAGGGTTTAATCATTACTGAAAAACCTAAAAATTCAAAAGAGAACAACAAAGAAAAATATATCAGTTTTTCTTGAGATAGAAAAATGAATTCTTGTGTGGAAAAAGACTGAGAAAATAGTGTGTTAACTGTCTTTGAAAAGAATCATGAAAAATGTATGAAAAAGAGTGTGAGAAAAAGAAAGTTTTGCACACCACTGATAATACAGTTTGATGAAAATTTGTAGTGAGACAGTAACAAGATTTTCCTCAAGCTATCTTCAGGCTTGATAATGGGCGGAACTCTGAAGAGTCATTCTTGACTTTTGAGAATTATACACATTGTCTGTCAAGAGGCACTTGATAGAAATCATGGAAATAAAGAGATCCTCTATATCATTGTATGTTCATTTGAAAACATAAAAGGGGTTGTGATCCTTGAGATTGGTGTCTCTAAATGAGGGGTTGGTGCTCCTTGAGATTGGTGTCTCTTAATGAGGAGATGGTTTTCCTTGAGTTGGTGCTCAAAAATCATCCTTTGAGGCATTGTCAAAATAATTATTGAAATGAAAGCCTAAAAAGGGCAGCAGGTTCAGGAGTGGTTTTTCTACCCCAGGAGGGTTTTGCACTTGACATATCTTGTGTCAACTTGAATTTTTGTGATTCATTTGGTTCAGTGCTTTATTGCTTTAAAATTCTATGTTTCACTATTCTTATTTTAGTTTATGCGATTGCATTCTATACATGAATGATTCTATCATTGATAAATGAGAGCATATATCTAGTTTATTTTAGTTTCAGTTAAATTTGGTAAGAAGTTAATAAAGCTAATTCACCCACCCCCATCTCAGTGTCTTTTCACTCCAACAATTGGTATCACAGCCTAGGGTCCTCTGGTAGGTCTTTCCAACCTAGGATTGATTCTGGACTTGGAGTCTATTTAAAATGTCTCAAGCTCATGAAGGTACTTCAATGACTAGAGCTCCATTATTTGATAGAACTGGTTATGTATTATGGAAAATAAGAATGGAGACTTATTTAACTTCTGTTGACCTTGATGTCTAGAGCATAGTATTGTCTGGGTACACTGTACCGGCTAATTTTCCTACTACTTCTGATGAAAATAAAAGATATGAAACCAACACAAGAGAAAAAAATGCTCTTACGTGTGCTCTAACTAAATATGTCTTCATCAAATTCATGCACTGTAGTTCTTCTAGGGAAATCTGGACTAAACTTGAAACTATCTATCAAGGAAATGAAAAGATAAAACAGTCAAAAGTCCTCACTTTAAAACACCAGTTTGAAGAGTTAAAAATGAGGGATGATGAAAAAGTAGCTAACTACTTTTTGAGAGTTGATGAAATAGTCAATGTCATGAAGGGTCTGGGAGAAGAAGTCAAGGAATTTGATGTTGTAACCAAGGTCATTATAACCTTACCAAAAAAATTTGAAGCTAAGGTAGATACTCTAGAAGAGAAGAAACACTCTACCTAGCCTACCCTTGATAGCCTACAAGGCACTCTAACTGCCTATGAAATGAGGATTAGTAGAAACAACACCTCTACAAATGAAAAAAAATTGAATGTTAAAAGGAAAGAAAAGGAAGAGCTCACCGAATCAGATTTTTTTTATTATAAAGAATCCCACTTTGTGAGGAAACTCAAAAAGGATTCTGGAAAGTATAAGGGAAAATCTCCCTTCAAATGCTTTAACTGTGGAAAAATAGGCCATTTTTCTGCAAAGTGCCCCTATGGTGACACAAACAATGATAATGAAAAATCTGAAAAACTTGCCAAGAAAAAGGCTTATAGACCCAAACATAAATTCAATTTCGAAAAGAAGAAAAGTTTGTTAAGAAAAAATGAAACAGACTCTGAATCTGAAGATTCTTTAGATGAAGAGGTTGAAAATCTCTTCATGGCTGAAATCATTCAACAAGATGAAACTAATAGCAATTATGTTGAACATGGCAAAGTGTATTATGAAGGAGAACTGAAATTTTCTCTAAAAGAGCTAAGGAAACTTACAAAACAAATGTGTGCTTAAGAACAAAATACTGCTCAAGATACTTCACAAGAGCAACTCATAAATCTCGAGATAGTCTTGTTAAAAACTCAACTTGAAGAATCTACAAGATTTGAAGGTTGTCTTCATATTGGCATAAGCTTTAAAGATCAAGAGATTCAAATACTTGAACATGAGATTGTAGATCTCAGAAATACCATTGAGAAATATGAGAGCACTCTTAAACTAAATGACATGCTCTATGAACAAAAAATGAACAATGACAAAACTGGTATTAGTTTTGTGAAAGGTGAATGTTCAAATAACAATGCAAAGGACAATTTTGTTGCTGGAAACAAAATTCCTGAACTCAAACATCCTGATTTTGACAAGGATCATGTTCATCCTTTTAGGAGCAATAGAACGACTTATAACTCCTACCCTTTCTTTTATGGGTATTGTTAGTTTTGCAGAAAATTTGGTCACAAGGTGAACTCTTGTAGATTTATGAATTATAGAACACCTAGATTTGGTTTTAGAAAGAATAATGGATTTGCAAGGCATATTAGATGTTTCACATGCAATTCTTTGGGTCATTTTGCTAGGCAATGTAATACTGATCAACATAATAAACAACTAAAAAAAATCAAGGTCTGGAAACCCAAAGCTGTCAAAACATAGAATAGACTATGTTAGTTCAAACTTCCTTCCACTCAAAGAAAAAGGACTTATGGGTCTTGGACAATGGTTGTTCAAACCACATGATAGGTGACAAAGAAAAATTTACTAATCTAGAAGATTATGTAGGTGGATATGTAAAGTTTGGAGACAACACTGGAATTCAAATCAAAGTTAGAGGATCTCTTTTTCTGAAGGAAGACACTCCTATCTACAATGTGTACTATGTAGAAGGATTAAAACATAACCTTTTGAGTGTCACTCAAATCTATGATAGTGGCTATCAAGTCTTGTTCACTTCATAGGGGCATGAAATTAAAACCAGTCTAGAAAAGTTGTTGCTGCTGGAAGGACCAAGGGAAATGTCTACAAATTACTTGACACTTATGGACATGAAAACAATAAAGGTATGTGTTTGATGAGTCATGTTGAAGAAAGATGGTTGTGGCACAAGAGACTAGGTCATATTAATTTTGACAATATGGTTAGAATTAGAAAAAATCAGAATGTAAGAGGTCTACCTATTCTTAGAAATTCTAATAATGTTGTATGTAAAGAATGTCTCAAGGGAAAGAAAACTAAGGTAAGCTTTAAATCCAAGGAACACTCCTCTACTAGACCTCTGCAATTTTTTCATACTTACTTATGTGGTCCTACAAGGACTAGATCTATTAGTGGTGAGAAATATTTCATGCTATTTGTTGATGACTACTCTCATATGGTATGGGTTACCTTTCTCAAAAATAAATCAGAAGCTTTTGAACGTTTTAAAGTATTTAGAAAAATGGTAGAAAGAGAGTCAAATTTAAAATTGAAATGTTTAAGATCTAACAAATGTGGTTAATTCACCTCACAATAATTCATATATTACTATGAAAAACATGGCATAAAAAGACAGTATGTTGCTGCCAGAACACCCCAAGAGAACAGGTTAATTGAGAGAAAGAACAAGACTGTAAAAGAGATGGCAAGAACTATGTTGAATGGAGAAAATCTTCCAAAAATGTACTAGAAAGAAGTTGTCCATACAACTGTCTACATTTTGAATAGAGTTCAGATTAGTGTAAAATCAAATTTCACTCCATATGAACTGTGGTATGGTAAATTTTTCTCAATAAAATATTTCAGAATATTTGGCTTCAAGTGTTTTATCAAGAGAGACAATAAAAACTTAGGAAATTTTCAATCTAAGACAGATGAAGGTATTTTCTTAGGATACTCTACTCTCAACAAAGTCTTTAAATGCTTTAACAATAGGCTCAATAAAACTTTTGAGTCAGTAAATGTCAAATTTGATGAAAATCTGCTTTTAGATACTGAACCTATGCAGGATGATGAAGAGGAAGAATTTGAACTTGATATAATTTTTGAAGGGTTTGAAACTGCAAAGCCTGAAACAAAACCAAAAAGTCCTAAACTAGCTGAAGCAAAATCTGAAGATACTAAAATCAGCTCAGAAAAATGTGAAACTAAAACTCCTTCAAAATCTCTTGCTAAAAACCATCCTAAAGATCTGATCATAGGAGATAAATCAGCAGGATTTCAAACAAGGAAAAGATCTGTTAACTATGATGAAAAATCTCACATAGCTGAGCTCACTTATTTTTGTTAATCACTCATTTTGATCCCAAAAAATTTGATGAAGCTCTAACTGATGAATGTTGGCTTAATGCGATATAGGATGAAATCAATCAAATTGAGAAAAATCAAACTTGGGAGCTTATCCCAAGACCAGATGACAAAAATGTCATAGGTGGTAAATGTATTTTTAGAAACAAACATGATGAAAGTGGCCATGTTGTTCACAACAAGGCTAGATATGTCTACAAAGGATATGCTCAATAAGAAGGTATTGAATTCAATGAAACCTTTGCATGAGTTGCTAGGCTTGAATCAATTAGAATTTTCTTGGCATATTTTATTTTCAAATTTTTTACTATATATCAAATAGATGAAAAAATTGCCTTTCTGAATGGGTACATAGAAGAAGAATTTTAAATAGAACAACCTAAAGGGTTTACCTGAAAAAATAAACCCAATCATGTCTACAAGCTGAAAAAGGCTTTGTATGGCCTAGAACAAGCTCCTAGAGCTTGGTACTCTAGATTGGACAGTCACTTACTATCAAAAGGTTTCATTAGAGGAGGAGTAGATAGTAATTTGTATGCTAAAATTGAAGGGTCTAATATTCTTGTTGTTGAAATTTATGTTGATGACACCATTTTTGGTTGCAACAATATTGCCTTGAGTAAAAAATTCTCACAAATCATGGAATCTGAATTCAAAATGTCTATGTTGGGAGAACTATCATTCTTCTTAGTTCTATAGATTTCAAAACTTGAATCTGGGATCTTTCTATCTCAAACAAGATTTACAAAAGATATGTTAATTTTTTTTCAAATGGATGAATGTCATCTAGTTAGCACACCAATGGCAATAGGCTATAAATTTAGCAAGGTTGATGACTCTCCTATTGTCAACCCAAATGACTATAGGTCAATGATAGGCATCCTATTATATCTGATAGTCTCAAGAACTAATATAATACAATTTTTTTGCATGGTTGCTCGATTTCAGGCATCTCCTAAGGAATCTCACATCAATGCTGTGAGAAGGATTCTTAAATATGTACAAGGCACAATTGATTAATGGGCTTTGGTATCCTAGAAAAAATGATTTCTCTTTAGTGGCATATACTGATTCTAATTGGGTAGGTTGTCTAGATGATAGGAAAAGAACCAATGGTGTTTCTTTCTTTCTTGGTGATCGTTTAGTGGCTTGGCACAACAAAAAACAAGAATTTGTTTCACTCTCTATTGCTGAAGAAAAATATATAGCTGCCACTTCTTGCTGCACTCAAGTAATTTGGATGTCATAGATATTATAAGTATTGAAATTCCAAAACCTATTACTATTCTATGTGATAATACTAGTGCAATCAATACCTCAAAAATTCATGTTATGCACTCTCAAACTAAACATATAGCTATAAAGTTCCATTTTCTTTGTGAAAAGGTGTTGGATAACAAGGTATCTATGCAATATGTTCCTACACAAGCATAGGTTACTGATATTTTTGCAAAACCATTGGCTAAAGATATTTTTGAAAGACTTCAGTCTAGATCTAGAGTTGTCTCTCAATCTCTGTTATCTTAAACAGTCTATCTTGGTGATAGGGGGAGCTAGTTAGCTCCTCCTACAACTCATACTTTGTTGCTCAAAGGTTACATCTATAGGTTGTTGGAATTTCACAATTGACTTTGGTTTATCTATGTTGACTTCCCTTTATCCTTGTGACAAAAAAGGGGAGAATTATGAGCATTCGGTTCCTGTAATTCATCTTGGCTTGGTGGCTCAGTTTTTTTTCCATCAAGGACAAAGGGGCAGTTTTTTGAATCTCTCTTGTGCTAATTTATCCTTGATGACAATATATGCTACTCTTGCATCTATATAGTTACTCACTCATTTGATCTGCTCTCCTGACTGACATATTTACTTCACAGTTGTTACTATATATGGTGGTATAGATAATTTAACTCCATGTGTAGATCTCAGTTGAGGCATTTTGGTTATAGGTTCTATGTTCCATTGTTCAAGTGACATGTTTATGTTTTGATAATTTTTTCTTTAGTGTTTCACTTGATTACATATGTTTGGCATGTTAAGTTCTTCTACAGGTTGATTAATTATGGCTTGATCAGTTACAAGCATCTTGAAATTGAAACATGTCCTTGATATTCATCAAAGTCTTTATCTCTTCACAATTTTTCGGATACCATTGGACATATTATATAGAATTGGATATCAATGAGGTGGAAATTTGGTTTTGATTACTTTTACTTGTCACTTTGGAAGTGACTTAGCCTTGATCATTTGGTCGATGTTTATTCACTGTCTAAATTAGTCAATTGATATAATGCATGTCAGTATGCAAGTCACTATTTTCTCACGATTTTGAAAAGGCATTATGAGCTTCATTTTTTGTTAGCATGCTTAAGTTTGGTAAGACTATAGACTTCAAGGTCTTATCATGGTACCATTGGTAGTTAAGCCAATGACCGTGGTAGTGCAGTGGAATCTGTTAGCGACATGCTAGACAGCTACCGCTATACCATGGGTAGTGAGAAGGGAGACCACGGTAGTGTGGTGAAAACATCTAGCGACAAGCAAGACAGCTACCGCTATACCAAGGGCAGTTAGAAAGGTAACTGTGGTAGTGCAATGGAAGTGGCTAGCAACATGCAAGACAGCTACTGCTATACTGCGAGTTGTCAAAAGTGTAACTGTGGTAGCATGGTGGATACGATTAGCAGTATGCAAGGAACTACCGCTATAGCATGGGTAGTGCGAAGTGAGATCGCGGTTGTATGGTAAGGAAGCGGATGTCAAATGATATTTTGAGTTTTTGATTAATTAATGACTATCCTCTCAGGCTCTGAATGATTATTAACATTTACAAAGGGTTATGGTTTGTTTGGTTTGGAATTTTAGGTGAAAACATTGTTTCTCTCACTTGAAGGGTTTGGAACCTTGCTCTGGCTGTCATCATGGTATTTTTCTCTCAGTCATTTCACTGAGAAATCATCTGGGTTACTGATCTTTGATAGCGTATAAGGAAGATAGGAAGAGCATGACAATGGTCATTTCACCTACCGGTCTCCTATCACCATATGGAAGCTCAAATGGGGAAAGAGCTCAGGCTACTTAGTTACTTTGCAGATCTGGTAAATTGATCATGGTGAATTCATGACTAGTCTTCACAGGTTCTCATATTAGTTTTATGAAACATGTTTTTGAGTTTGTGGGTCATCTTGAAAGCTTTGAAATTCTTTAGTTCCTTTCCTGGAGTCATTGGTAACTACTATTAAATGCATAATTTTGGTTATGGAAGCATTGTTCTTTTAGTTACTTCTTTTTTCAGCAGTTTTTTCAGTGGCCATTATTTGAAAATTACATGCATGCTTCGATGTTGTTTGGTTAGGGCACTGTTTGTGCAGGCTGCTTGAGAGGACATTTTTTCAATCTGCCTTCTAAAATTTCCACAATGCTTGAGTACTCCTTGTTGGTACTCAAAAATGTAGGTTTTAACCATAAGAGTTTTCCATAGCCTTATAACATTCTTAGACAACATACAAGGCCAATTATGTAATTAAAAATTCTATTCTTTAGGTTCTTCTAGACCTAGGTGGGTGAACCTGTGTGAAATATGCAGATTTGAAATTGGCAAACAAAATGTTTTATCTCATCAACATCTATTGAAACAATAAAATCAAAACTAATTTCCATTTCTTTTATATTACCAGTTGGCATTGACACATATTCTTGATCCATACAGTCATCCTGATACATATTTGAATCAACAAGTGTCAGATACTAATCATCCAATAACATGCAAACCAATATCATTTTCTTGCAAGAAAAAATCATTCAAGTCACATACCTCTTCTTGGACACAAATAGATTCATGATAAGCTTCAAAAATTTCATCACTATGAGAGATACACATGGGGTCATATGAATTATTACTTTCACTATCAAAAAAAATGTAGGCTGGAACCAGAACTTTGGAATCATATTCATGTGCATACTTCTGGTATTCCAGAGTTAACAAATCTAAAACTTGCTCACTACTAAGTGAACAGGTCTCTACTTCCATATCTTCAACCATGTCTTCAACCTCTTCTTGATCTTCATAATAACTGCAACAATCATCCTGTTGAAGATCAACATCCACTATTTCATCTTCACAATTTGACTCACAATCTGTTATGCCAGAAGTACTCTCCATATCTTCATTGTTGGATAGCATGACATGTTCTTCTATTTCAGCTTCTAAAGCACTATTGGTAGTATCCACATACTTTTACCCAAGCATGGAATCAATAAATTTATTTTCTACATCAAAGGCTTGTTGTTTTAATGACTTTGACCAATAAATTGATTCAGTCTCTGATGCTCTCAAAAATTGTGCAACAAATATGGGTCTTGTGGGCCTAAAATGAGGAGGTAATTGCATATAGACATCTACCATCCTGTTATATAAAAAACTCATAGATTCTCCCTTATATCTCCTTATATAAAAAAAACATCCATAAGATTTTTTCCTCTCTCTTCAATTCGAATATACTCATCAAAATTACTTTGTTTTGAATAGAGTACATTACCTTTGTTTCCAGAGTTCCCCTCAGTTGTATCATAGGTCACTTGTTGTGTCCAAGATCTCTTGGCACTTGTGTCTTCATTATCACTATATGATGGCCTATTTGGTGATGTATTTTGAGCACCTTTGACTCCTAATTGAAGCAATTTTTAGTTCACTTGTAGTCTTTGTTGTCTCAATTCCTTCAATTCTCTTATTGATTGTTGTCTTCTCTCTTCTTTTGACATCTTGAAAAAATGTCACTGTTCCACAATATCCATGCACTATTTATCAAATCTAAAATAGAGTTGCCACCTAATTTTCCAAAAGTAGGAAAATGAAATGGATTGCTTTTGGTTTGCCCCAGCGAAATCTCCAAAAATGTAAAACTTTTTTGACTCTATAAATGGAAAGGTTGAAAAATTCCCAAGTCCCCAATAGATTCGCCAAACTGTTGGTACTCAAAAATGCAGGTGTGAAACCCTAAACCTGCAAATGCACAATACAACAAACAAGATTAGATGTTAGATAAAAAATGCATACAAGAGTGAGGGATTCCCCACAAAATCCATCTATTTAAACTTAAATTAGGAACAAAGATGAAGAACACAACACAAGAAATAAAATTAAATCCTAATTAAAGCTAATAGAATGATGATCCCATGGGGGAATTGGTGCCAATGAAATGTTGCAATTGGCCCTTTCCCAATTCCTAAGTTGCAATGTGAGTTGATTGAACAATGGTCAAATATTCAAAGAGATTTGAGCATAGCTTTGGTGCAATTTATGAAAATGATGGATGATTGAGTGCAATGGGAAAAATTAGCTCTCAATGTGAAGAGAGTAACATTGCATGAAGATTGTGGATGATGATGGATTTGAGTATAGTAAGTTTACTCAAATTGTGGATGTTTGAATGAGAGGAAGAGTCTCTCATTTATAGATTCCAATCTTGGAAGAATTAGTGAAAATAGGCAGTGTGGGATCATTCAACATCCAATGGCCAAATGCCACTTGTCAAAATGTGAATGGTTGAGGAATGAGCACATTTTGGTCAATGTGCATGATAAATGCCATTGGATTCAAATTTGAATTTTGAATGTGACATGTTGGGGGGAGGGAAGAATGGAGTTAATGTCACTTGGATCAATGCACAAGGACATGTAAGAGGAGTGAATGCCTTGTTAGAAGGACCAAGTCCACTTGGCCTTTTTGAATTCAAATGAGGGAATATTCCCTTTTGATGCTTTGTGAGCGAAAATAGATGAATTAATAAATCAAAGTAATTGATTTATTGTGCCACTTGCATTCTCTAGAGAATTTTAATGAGAGGGATTAAATTAATCATGGATTTGATTAATTTAATGAAGAATTAGGTGATTTGACAATTTAGACTTAAATAGATGAATTAATTTAAATCAGATTTGAGAGGAAATGATTTATTAAATAAATGATTTGATTTATTTAACCAAAGAGAAATATGTTAGATTAAATCAAATAAGGTTTAATTTATTTAATTTAATAGGAGGACTTTAGAGATTTAATTTAAATAAAATAAATTATTTAAATGAATAGAGAAAGATGATTAATTAATTCAAATTGATTAATTTAATCACTAGAGAGAAAGACCTAATTAAATAAATAATGATTTATTTAATTAAGGGATGAAAGGTGTTGATAAGATAAGAGTATGATTCAAGATGAAACAATGTTAATATGATCGAAATCAGGTGCATGTATATTTTATGTGTCTACAACAGGTTTAAACCATAAGTGTTTTCTAGACCCTTATAAAATTCTTGGACAACATACAAGGCCAAATATGCAATTAAACCTTATACTCTTTAAGTTCTTCTAGACCTAGGTGGGTGAACCTATGTGAAATATGCAGATTTGAAATGAATTTTTTGTTGAACAGTCTATCCACAATGGAAATTAGGAATGGATAGACAAAAGGACACTACAACTAATCCTACTACTCAAATTAAAGTTTTTTTGAATAAATTATTTATAATGAATTTTATCCTCTAGGACATGACAAATCAGTGCCTTCTATCTATTGGGCAACGGAGTCAAAAATAGAAAATGACATGTGTTTTCCTTCTCTGGTTTAATTTCAAGTTTTTAGGCATTTTATAAAATAAAATCTTATGACTGGCATGTAATTTCATTTATTTATGGCTTGCATAAATTATGTTGGGATGTTTTTCTATCCTGGTTCTTCTTAATTTATCCAAAAGAAAACTCTCAAACACTGTGACTTACTTGAAGGGTTTTTAATTCTGACTGGAGACACCAGCAAATAAAAATCACACAAAGTGAAAATATGCACCTTGATGAATCAAAATTTATGCTTGATATATTAACTCAGATGATCAAAAGTCTTCGAATTGGAGAGAACCAAGATAAAAAATAATATAAATTATAACATCTCAATAGTGGGACCAAAAAAATTTCACCAATTAAAAACATTAGTTTCCATTGCTTTGTTTCAAGAAAGATTTGTCATTGTTTACATTCCCAATTTCAAAAATCTCCTTCCTACTCTTCCCCCCCTCTTCTCTATCTCTTTTACAATAGATCTATACAATAAAATTCAAAAAGTCACAACCTTTCAATTTTCTATTATTGCCGTTTGTTATTCCTGATAGAGATAAGAATATTTAATTAAGTTGCCTTTCAAAAAATTAAATATTTTGCATAGTTCACCTTTTAATATTTCATTTTACCATTTGCCTTTATTTTTACTTTATGTCATACCGATCCTTACACTTCATTTAAAATACTGTTGCTTCTTTACTTTTATTCCCCTATGGATTTCCTTTACTTTACTGCTTTACTGCAGGCTTTGACTTCTCTTCTTGTGGTATTGTGGTATCTGTGTCGTTGACCGCTAATAGTTTTACCATCCTATCATGGTCTTTATTGGAGCCCCCTGCGGTATCGTGGTAACCGCATCGCTAACTGCTAGTCGTTAATTGTCACCTCATTGGCGCCACTTACAAACCGTTTCCTCCATCCACTATTTACCAACAGCTACATTGCCACTGCCAGCCCACTAACCATCTGCTAACCTTTTACCACACTACCATAGTCACTAGCCCGACTGCGAGTGGTACCGTGGTAGCCATCTCTTAATCGCTGGCTAACCCTATCACCATGCTACCACAGACAGGGTGATGTCCCCCTGTGGTATAGTGGTAAGGGTTAATTGACTCCCCAAGCCGATACCGCTGTACCACGAACCCCCTTGTGTGAGGCTATGGTTAGGCGGTGAATAATATATAAAGTGATTTTTCAAGGGAGTGGTAGTGATATAAAGTATATGAGCATTTTTGGAAAGGGGAAAAATGAATTTCATATGAAAAGATAGGAAAATGATGGGTTCAAATGAGAATAAAATATTAGTTTTTAATGGTTTTTTATGGAAATTTGTGGGAAAACCTTAGGGTTTTAGATGGAAATTGGGGGTCTAACACTCTTGTATGAAGAACTTAATCAGATTGATCCTTCCCCAATGATAACAGTAACATTTGGAACTCTTTCTTGACAGTAGCATGGTAACCTAATAATCATATTTGAGCAATTATTTGAAAGCGAAAAACAAGCAACTGTTGTAACCCTTCTGGGATGTAATAATGTAAAATGTAAAAAGAGGAAAACAGAGAGATTGGGGTTTAATCATTACTGAAAAACCTAAAAATTCAAAAGAGAACAATAGAGAAAAATATACCAGTTTTCTTGAAATAGAAAAATGCATTCTTGTGTGGAAAAAGACTGAGAAAATAGTGTGTTAACTATCTTTGAAAATAATCATGAAAAATGTATGAAAAGGAATCTAAGAAAAAAAAGTTGTACACTCCACTGACAATAGAGTTTGATGATAATCTGTAGTGAGATAGTAACAATATTTTCCTCAAGCTATCTTAAGGCTTGATAATGGGTGGAACTTTTAAGAGTCATTCTTGACTTTTGAGAATTCTACACATTGTCTGTCAAGAGGCACTTGACAGAAATCAGGGAAACTGAGAGATCCTCTGTATCATTGTATGTTCATTTGAAAATAGAAAAAGGAGTTGGTTCTCCTTGAGATTGGTGTCTCTAAATGAGGGGTTGGTGCTCCTTAAGATTGATTTCTCTAAATGAGGGGATGGTTCTCCTTGAGTTGGTGCTCAGAAATCAGCCTTTGAGGCATTGTCAAAATAATTATTGAAATGAAAGCGTGAAAAAGGTAGTTGGTTCAAGAGTGGTTTTTCTACCCCGGGAGGGTTTTCCACTCAGCATATCTTGTGTCTACTTTAGTTTTTGTTGTATACACCTAAAAATGGTCTGGAGAATTCTGATTAATTAAATACAAATTATTTGCTTAATTATCCTAATTTCCTCTACTATTTGAATAAATAGAAATATTTATTTATATAATTCACATTCACATTCACATTTAAATTCTTCTAATATCTCATCTTAATTAAATAAAAAAAATTAAATACTTTGTTTGATTTAATTATCATTTCTCTATTTTATTCTATCACATCAATCTTAAATTAATTAAACAAAGATTAAAATACTTTATTGATTAATTCCCATATTCTTCTGTTTAATTTAATAAAAAAATTCTATAGTTTGTTTTATTAAATTATTTATCCCTCTTTTGCTAATTTAAATAAATCAAAAATATTTAAATAAAGGCATAAGGAATATTCCTCTATATTCCCTCAAAATTGAATTAGATATCCTATGTCTAATTTATGTCAAAATCATGTCAAAATTAATTGATTGAAACTTCAGAGGAAGAATTGGAGACAAATTGAAAATTTATCTATCCATCCTCCTCCATCAATCCTTCCTCTTCTCTTGCCTAGTGTTTTCATGGGTAGGGAAAATCTCCAAATTTCTCTCAATCTCCTCCATCTTCCAGATTGAATCCAATCCTCTCTTTGCCATCCCTATGCATTTCTATAGCTAGGAAATCTATAAATACAACCTCATTTCAACCAAGAAAGGATCCCAGGTTATCAAGTTTACTCTGCAGAATTTCATCAAGCATCCAGCATTCAAGCATCTAAACATTCAACATTCAAGCACCGAGCATCAAGTTTTCATATCATGGCTACCTCATGTAGCTTTGTTTATCATTTTCATGTCAATCTATGCTAATTTAGTTTCTTTTATCATCTAGTATTATCACATTTAGTTCCATATCACTGCATCAATATCATTCTGTTCTTTAGACTGTCATTTTAACAGTTATAGTGTCATTTAAATCTACGAGAATATAGCTTAATAAATCTTTAAAGATAGGAGACAATGAGATGATTTCAATTGGTTATTAGCTTAATATTTGATGCAATCATTAAGAAGTGTTTGATTGCTTTACACCTTATTCACACTTACAATTTGGCACCCACCATGGGGCATTAACCCCAATTTTATCAATTTTTTTCTGAAAAGTGTCGCACAAGTTTTCTGCGTGTTCACTTTTAGCACTTTCGTCAAATACTATATCGCATCCATGGAAAACTATAGTGCTTCCATGCTCTATTTCAGCACTTCCGTGATACTACATCACATCCGTAAAAAAAAATTGGTGCTTTCAATTCTAGCACTTCCATGACCTATTTTGGCGCATCAGTGATTTAGTGCTTCTGTGGCAAACTTCAATGCTTCGATGTCTTGTTTCGGCGCTTTCGAGTTATAGCGCATCAGGTAAAATTTATAGCACTTCAATGGACTATTTCGATGCTTTTGTAAATTTAGTTTGGATCTGACATGATTGCGACCGAATTTTATTTCTTTTTTTCACAGTTGGACTAAAATTTATCAATCCTAGGATAGTCATGTTCGGTTTATAAAATTTATCAATCCTAGGGTAGTCACTTCTAGTTTCTTAAATTTATCAATCTTAGGCTAGCCACTTTTTGTTTTCTTAAAGAAAATTTTTTAGTCCTAGGGTAGTCATCACATTTTTATAGTATAAGTTAAAAAGAACATCATGATTTTTGTGAAGCAACACCTTCACATAGATTAGAAAATTGTCTTTTGGGCTTAAAATAGAACAACTTATATGTTGTGCTTGTGGTGATTAGGCTTATGCTCTCCCCTTAATTGGGTGATCAAAGTGCCAAATTCATCTTTACTTCATGCTATTTGCACTTTGTTAAATCATTTAGAAGGCCTACCATAGTGGGAAAAAGTATTCACCCTACGGAAACGACCCAAGTGGGAACGCCTAAAGCCAAGGATTCCAATCCACTACAATCAAAATGCAAGTTGTTGATGAAAGTCCAACTTGGCAGTAGTGAGAAAGATAACCATCCCCAAAATCTTTGTTCTAAAGATTGGGAGGTCTCTTGAGGGAGTTTATTAATTGTTGCACTGCACGTAAGCCCTATCTACGAACCATAGAGTAGTATCCCACCAAGTTAGTATCCAAACATTATCATACTCACAATGCAAGGGGAGGGAAGAGTCTACCCCCAAGACACTCACCATATAATTTTCAAGGACCGTTTTTTTAGAGGATGAGAAATCCAACTTTGAGCATGCACCTGGAAACCACAAAAACATGGGCGCCCTCTAGGGGGTGACACGACTGTGTGCATCAACACAATTTCAAGATGTGGGTTGTGAGTATAACAATGACCTATTTGTCCTTAAGTGTGAGTCTGTCTGATTTGTGCACATTTGTCAAAGCAACTAGTAAAAATCAATAAGGACCATTTGTGGTTCTTGAACATACATGATCTATTCAGTTTAAAACAATTATCTCACAATTGCTTGCTGTGTTTTCACAAAATTCATTAAAATCAGATTAAAGATCATCCTGAAAACAACAAGTCAAATCAAATTGAGAATTTCATGATTCTAAAGTGGAATTTCACCACGTTTTTCAAGAAAACAATCAAGATCACCAAACCCAAGAAACCTCTTAGTTATCAGGATAATTTAAGAAGAAGGCATTTTCTATATCAAAATCAGAAGATATTTTTACAACATAGAACATTCATCCATAGATATCATGATTTTTCTAGGGGTCACACTTTAGATTATGTAGTAGAACCACTCTATTCACAAGCCTTCTTACAAAGGAGAGCTCTCACACAATTTCACAACCATAGTCAACACATACGTCAGTCTTATTTTCCGCAACCCATGATAGAGTATGCCACAAGGCCAAATCAAGTTTTACAATAGAGAGTCTTAAAAGTCCTATTTTCAGTACTCTGGAAATTTGTTTCAGCTCTTTGGGTCACTGTTTTAGTGCTTCTGTGAAATAGCACTTTCGAGCACTGTTTTAGCGGTTACAATCTTTATTTTAGTGCTTTCATAAAAATAGCGCTTTCATCATCTATATCAGCACTTTCAGGCACTATTTTAGTGCATCTATCAAGATAGTGCTTCTATCACTTTCTACAGCACTTTCAAGCACTGTTTTAGTGCTTCTATTAAGATAGCACTTCCATCGCCCGTTTTACCACTTCGGGACTTTGTTCTAGCAATTTTGTGAAATAGCGCCTCTATACTCTGTTTTAGCGCTTTCAAAATAGAAAGTTCAAAAATCTTTCTAGTGAGTTTGTTTGTCATTTATCCATAGTTTTTACCAGAACACAAGTTTCTTTTTATCAATATCACTATCTCAAAAACCAAAATCA
>CM021102.1:87002873-87018455 GCA_007115665.2 Sequoiadendron giganteum | reverse complement strand
TTAAAACACGTAGTACAAGATCAGATCAACAACAAAAAAATATATGTGGAGGGACCCCAAAACAATAACAATCATTCATCCTTCAAAGACCCTGTTCCAAACTATGACAAAGGAGCATCATCATCTTCAAACAAAAAAGGTAAGAACATCAATCATGTCTATGAAAAACAATCCTTTGTCTATCTAAATTAGAGAGTGATAATACAATTGGTCCTAACATTGACAAAAACAAAACCCACAACACTACCCCTTTGGATTTTCTCCCAAGCATACAAAACTCTGAAAATTAAATCAATGTCTTAAAACTCAAAGACCGTTAGGAATATCAAACAACAAATGTAATGACTAGGGGGAAATCCAAGGTAGTGTTAAAATGAGTTGGGTCTACACATGCAGTTCCACCTCCATCTCAATATAACATTGCTGATCAACTACAAAACATTCCTGCACAGATATAGATACTAGAAATCCTTAAATTATCACCATCGCATAAGGAGATCCTAAAATAAGCACTAGTAGCCATTACGGTACAAAGAATCTAGATGTTTTCCAGTTCCAAGCTATAGTGAGGCATTTGACTACCCCGCATTGTCTATCATTCTCTGAATAGGATGATGTCTCACTAAACCATCCCCATAATACTGCACTCCATATCGAAGTCTTAATCCACAATCATCGCATCAAGAGAGTCTTAATAGATCTGGGAGTTGGTCTAAACATTTGCACTCTCAAGTTAATCCATGCACTAGGGTACTCCAATGATGCTATTGATGCCTGAAGTAAAATGACTATCAAAGCATATAATGAGGAGGAAATATCATCTAAGGGATTAATTGTGTTACCCATTCAAGTGGGGCCAATAATGAAACACATAGTGTGTCAAGTATTGGAAAAAGAGTTAACATACAACATACTCTTAGGACGACCATGGATCCATGAAATGCAGGTTGTACCTTCAACATATCATCAATGCTTGAAGTTCCCAATAAATGGATAGGAGGTGACTATATCTACCGATTATAATCATTCTCAACATTGTGACACAATTAGAATCTCCCAAGATACCTTGGTGCCTCACAATAAGGAAGCATCCAGTTCAAAATCATCCAACGAAGAAAAACGTCCAAGTCTCACCACCAAGTGGGTAGAGATCAAGAATAAAGAAAAATAAATAAGTCTTGTTGAAACTCAATCAATAGATAATCTGGATCCACAAACTTCTTTATCACAAAATTTTCAAGAGCAAGTCCAACTGACGGACAAGGGAATGTGAACATATGCTATGGAGCAATCGCTTAACTTATCATAGTTAATGCCATCTCCTAAGACCTATGGTCAACCGTCTATGATAAAATCTCAAACATCATTACCAGTCACAATTCTTGTAGAAAGGTTTGTCAAAATTGGTACCATAGAGGATGAGTCAGACAACAAAGTGATCCTGGATTGTCTATACAAAGATGAGGAACACTCGACATCCAATATCAGTCTCAAAAATGTCAATATTAACATTGATAAATATGCAAAAGGAAAAGCTATTTTAGAAAAAATGGGTTATGAAGGACAGGGACCTATTGGATTAAGAAAGGATGGAATCATAGAGCCTATTCAACCCCTCACTCTCCACTCAAAAGAGAAGATGAGACTAGGATACTCTGATGAAGAAAAACAAGAACTAGCAAGGAAGGTTGTAGAAAGGATCCTTCAACTTACAAATAGCTCTGAGACAAATTCGAATGAATATGAGTCAGATTTATGTTCCAATGTATCTTTCACTGATAGTCATATTGATGTCATCCAACAATATGCACCTACACGTGAGGAGGGCCAAGGTTTTGGGTCTAGACCATTCCTAGCAGGATCACAAAATATCGATGACTCGAGTGGGGACGAACAGACCTCAAGCGAACTAGAGGATCTTGAAGAAGGTACCATCATTGACCTCGATATTCCAATAAAAAACTATGAAAAAATGGTTGTCCAAACCCTTACATACATCAAACTGAATGAATCTGATGACCTCATGCCATTAACCGATCCTAAACTAATTGACTAGGAACCTATCGAACCTCTAACTATGCCAATATTTGCAGATGATGATGCCATCATAAATTTCCTATATCATACCGAACCTAGTACAAATTCTATCTATAATACTCATAACCACATGACTTGGTAGGAGGGTGTCAAATTTTCCAGTTACAAAAGTAAAAACAAGGAAAATAGATCTAGTGGTGAAAACCATTCTATGGCAGCATTAGATCTGGAAAAAGAAAAAGTAAAGAATGCATCTAACAATGAAAACCTTTCTAAGGCACTGAAGGATGGAATATTTGACACTCTTCTAGAACATTATCATGAGCGATCATCAGTTCTGGTAGAACCAACACAGTCTGTGAACATCGGCACTGAAGAAAAGGAAAAAATCCTACATTTGGCAGAATCCATGACAAATCAAGAGAGACCAAAATTCGTCAAATTCTTTAAGGAAAGAAGCATCAAATTTGCTTGGTCATACTCCAATATGCCAAGCTTAGATCCAAAACTACTCATGCATCATTTTTCTTTGCCCATAGGAATAAATCCCTTCAAGTAAAAATTGAGAAAAATGCATCCCCACATCGCATTAATGGTAAAAATAGAGCTAAAGAAACTATTAGATGCTGGCTTCATAAGGTCTATAGACTACACTGAGTGGATATCAAACATTGTGCCTATTTCAAAGCCAAAAAATAGCATAAGGATATGTATGGATTTCAGAGACCTAAATAAAGCATGCTTAAAGGATGATTTCTTGTTACCTAAGATAGACATCATTGTGGACTTGAAAACAGGGCATGCCATGTTGTCAATCATGGATATTTTTTCAGGATACAATCAAATTAAAATAGCTCTAGAAGATCAGGAAAAGACAACTTTTACATGTCCATGGGTAACCTTCTACTAGAACATCATGCCATTTGGTCTAAAAAATGCAGGAGCCACCTATCAAAGAGAAATGATGACAATATTTCACGATATGATGCACACCTTCATGGAAGATTATGTGGATGATATTATGGAAATATATTGTACAAGGGAGGGACATCTACATATTCTAAACAAAATCTTCACACGGATAGAGAAATTCAATGTCAGGTTAAACCCTAAGAAGTGTCTCTTTGGGGTCACATCAGCAAAACTATTGGGGTACATTATATCAGAAAAAAGCATTGAAGTAGATCCAGCAAAAGTCAAAGCAATAATGGAGATGTCTCCTCCTAAGAATATCAGTCAACTCAGATCACTACAAGGAAGGCTCCAATCTATCAAGAGATTTATCTCCCAGCTGGCCGAAAAAAGCCATTCTTTCAATCATTTGTTGCATAAGAATGTGGTTTTCAAATGGGATAATGAATGGGAAACAACATTCAATCAAATAAAACAATATCTAATGTCACCACCCATTCTCATGCTGCCAAAGGAAGGAAGACCTTTGATATTGTACATTTCCACGATAGATATTTCTTTAGGGGCACTATTAGCACAAGAGGATTATGAAGGAAAAGAACATGCCATCTACTATATCAATATAACTTTAAATGCTTATGAAATAAATTACACTTTCATAGAGAAATATTGCTTGACGGTGGTATTTTCTACTCAGTAGCTGAGACATTATATGTTGACCCATACAATTAGGTTAATAGCAAAGATTGATCCTTTAAAATATCTACTCAGTAAAGTTTCCTTAATAGGTAGATTGGCAAAGTGGGTCATGTTATTAAGTGAATTCGACATTCAATATGTGGAGAGAAAAGCCATCAAGGGTCAAGCAATCACTGAAAAATTAGTTGAGGCTCCTCTACCTGATGATCGATGTCTAGAACATCATGAATCTGAAATGGCCCTATGAGAGGTTCACGAGGGTATTTGTCGCACTCATTCGAGTGGTCTAACTCTAGCCAAGAAACTCCTCCATTCAGGATGTTATTGGCCATGCATGGAGAAAGAATCCTATCAGTTTGTTAAGAAATGTCAAAAGTGTTAGGTTCATAGCAATCTGATTCATGCACCAACACAAGAACTACATCCTTTCACATCAACATGGCCTTTTTATCAATGGGGTTTGGATTTGGTAGGAAAAATAAATCCTTCTTCATCAAATGGACACAATTTCATTATCACAGCTACAAAATATTTCACAAAAAGGATAGAAGCAGTACCTCTTACAACCATCACTAGGAAGAAAATCTCCTCATTCATATTGAATTACATAATCTGTCGATATGGAATCTGTCAATCCATTATCATTGATAATGGATGACCTTTCAAGAATCAAGATGTCCAAGAATTATGTGAAAAGTTTCATATCCAACATCATTTTTCAACGCTATACTATCCTCAAGGGAATGTCCAAGCAAAGGCCTCTAACAAAATAATTCTAAAAATCCTCAAGAAAATGGTAAATGATGTTGGACATGATTGGCATGTCCAACTCAATCCTGCATTATGGGCCTATAGAACAAGTATCAGAAACCCAAAAGGAGCTACACCATATGCCTTGGTATATGGATCAGAAGCCATATTGCCCATCAAAGTAGAGATTCCATCCCTTCGTGTATCACTCAAAGGAATTATTTCAGATGAAGACTATAGGGTATCTAGATTGTAGGAACTAGAATTTTTGGATGAGCATTGTCAACAAGCTATTAATAATATAACGGCTTATCAACAGATAATGTCAAGGATTTATAACCACAGGGTAAAACCAAGGGTCTTTTAGGTTGGTGATTTGGTAGTAAAGGAAAACCCTAGGAATTAGCATGACAAGGAGAAGAAAGGGAAATTTGAGCCTAGCTAGCTTGGTCCTTTTGTCATCATATCAGTGTATGGATCAAGGGCATATCAACTATCAACATCAGAAGGGGAGTTTTTTGATGAACCTATCAATAGTATCCATCTCAGAAAGTTTTATACTTGAATCTCCTAGTACACGGATCAAACTTCTGAAAATGGTTTCCTTGATGAAAACCTGGCAAATAGGCATCTTGGAAACACAAAACACAAAAAAAAAAAATAGAAACTACAAAAAGAAAGAAAAATGTAAAAAATAAGAAAAGTATACAAAACAAAGAGTGTAATCAAAACATATGGTGAAAACCTAGAAACAGGCATCGTATGTGATTCTAAAGATCAACTTTCCGATCTATTTTGATACATATCGAGATCATTTAATCTGACGGTCAGTACTGTTTCATAACAAGTCATTAGTCTTGCCTTCATTACATCCATCATCAAATCATTTCACATAGTCAAATCTCATACAAAGCTAGGGGGCAACATCTGGATATCACTAGAGGCAACAAAATAATCAATTTTATAAATATGGGAGAATAGCAGGGTGACAGGAAAATGAAAACAAGGCTCAAAATTGCAACATCAATCATCATCAGGAGGACATCAAACATCTATATCATATTGAAAATCCAAAAACATGTCAAAAAGTCAGTCTAGAAAAGAAAAAAGAAAAAAAAACATACTTCTATGTCAGTCAAGCTACGTGGTTTATGTGTGTGTAACGTAGGTAAGGCTAATCATTGATGAGCCCCTGAGACCCATAGGATAAGTTAGTAGGTTAGGTCTTTGGTCAAAATGTTGAAAATCACAAAACATCAAACAATCAAGATGGATGATCTAATCTGAATAATGATTTTGAAACACAATAAGTAAAAGGTGGATAAATTGTATTTTTATTATCATTTCTTTGGAGTATCTCAATGATGTATTGCACTAGAGAAACAAGGAAGAAGAATGATATTTTTATTTGTCTACTGTCTGTAAGTTGATCATACGAATGTATGAATTGTCGGGGGATGTGCTATGCAAGTGTATCACTGATGACATTTATAATTCACACATTGAAATGATTAATCACTGCCTATTTATGCAATGAATGCTTAGGTCATCTCAATTTAATTATACCTTGATGCTTGTGTTCACTTGCAATATCAAAAATCATGAAAGAAGTACTCAGGTCTTCATTGGTCTAACATATACCATTAATGCTTGTACTCACTTTCAACATCCAATAAAAGCTCTATGATGATACCAAGCACAAAAATACTATTAAAAATGACAATGGTTTTTGCATATAGTTGCATGTTAAAATTAGATTGCATTCATCATAATTCATTATTTGCATAGTATTTGTTGCATAAAGGGTTCCAATCAATGATTATGTTATCTACAAATATGATTGATTATACTTGACATAAATTCAAAATCATCAAAAAAGTCATAATCTCGTCATTAAGTTTCCCTCGTATCATCATTCATGCATTTTACATCAAATAAATTATGCATTAAATTGTACCATAAATACATCATGCTCATTTTACCATAAAACATTCATTACATTATCATCCATCAACATCATATGCATGTAATCACTTTTTAAACCCATAGATCATTTGTCATCCATAAATTTTATCACATTTAAAAATAAATGCAAGTCATGTCATTGATATCATTACATCATCCATTATCATTCATTATAAGATCATCATTTTTATCATTATCACATTTAAATAAAAAGCATTTATCCATCCATCCATACATTTTTATCACATTTAAGCATTCATATAGATCCTCATTTAGAGATTCATACATTACATCATACATCCATGTATCATATATTCTACAAATGCATTTTAGCATAGAATCATTGCATGAAATAAAAGAATTTATCATTACATAATCACATACTAAATTCATCCATCACATAGAAATCATAAACCATCATAAGATCACATCAACTGCATCTCATATATATATCATCAGTGTCAAGTATACAATGAAGTTTGAAATAAAGATACATCATAAAAAACAAGCTAAATCGTAGTGTACATCATGTCTCAAAAAAAAAATTCTTAGAATTACAATAGCATCTATGATCTGCTACTGCCAGAATGTGCGAGCCCAATAGGATTAGCACCACCAACACCCCTAGAAGAACCAGGATCTCTAAGATCTCTATGTGGAGGTTGTGTCACACCCTCACTCACTGTTCAAGTATGAGTCTGACCGGGTCTTAATGGGGCATAGCTGACCCTGGGATCAGTAGACACTGCATCATGATATCTGCCCTAGTAGAACTCGGCCTCTCGGGCAACCTGTACAACCTATCTCATGTAATCTCCCATCGAAGTACCATCGGCTACTCTCTGTAAGGTCTCTACTGTCTCCTGTGCCCTCTCGACAATCTGACGTGCACTGTCTCACTCAACTATCAATGTGGCAACCTAAGTCTACACAACAACCAACTATCCCTATACCTACACTAGCGCCTAAGCATGGGCTTGAGTTTGAGCCTACGTCTAAGTCTATGTCTGAACAAGCAAACCCCGGGCCTATACCAACTGTCCCTACATCGTCTATACTTGTGTCTGGAGACCTGCAATTTGTCTGTGGTGGTCCACTAACGGTATTTCCACTGCTCACTTCTTGCGAGGCCTGCTAGATGAAGGACCACTACTGACTGGCCCTACCCCTCTACCACCTCCGCTATCACCATCACTATCATCACTATCGCTGCCATCACTACCACTCTCCATGCTACTGCCTGATGGATTATTACCCTCACTAGTCGCAGAACCCTCATCCGCATCCTCCTCTATGGGTAATAGTGTTGGCTCATCTGGAATGGTGATGCAAGAATGTGGATTCAAAACCAAAAATGCAGCATACTCCTCTATAACAAGTGCCTCTGCAATGTCTCTATGCATGTCCTAGGGTGATGGTTGTAATGCCCTATATGATAGACAAGGCCCCCAATCAGGTACATCACTCTATCCCCTAGCATTGTGGGCTGCTCCCTATGGCATACACTAAACAATGTCGTATTCCCTATAAACTCATCGTAGCAAAACCTCTCCAATACAAAGAGTGTCCAGCCAATTAGGTACATGGAATCATAGAGATACCCCAACACTACATCGTCCTCATCCCCCTACTCATAGTCTAAATATGGCTACCATATAATAGTCTTTGTATCATAAAAAACTCACCTCCAATGCTCCAACTTACCCATTTGAGCCTAGGTAAGCCGACCTCTATATCGAAACACATGCGGTCTGTCTACTACTTTGTCCATAATGGGAAATGGTCAAGCAATGGAAAATTTCTCCCATGCCCACACCTATAATAGGGTCATCCCTGCTGATAAACTGTGTGCCCCAAGGTATACCACTGAATGAAGGTCATGGTAGAGATGTGCCAGCATGCACATCCCCCATTCATATCTCATACCATGTATGACCATGCTCTCTAGAATCCTGTCCCAACCCACTAGGAATCCCTTTGACCTACTATCAAGGAAAAGGAAACCTCCGATAAATCTAGCAAGCATTGCTAGTAGTGTCGCATATGCGCCAACAATCCTCCTCCATTGAACACTCAGACCTGCAATATCCTGATCCTAAAACACTCTGTAGAGAGAAAATCTCCCACCAGCCTCTTGAGAATTGTACACTACAATCTCCCCCATAAACAGAATGCGCAAAATCCACCACACATCCTCAAGAGTGACCATCATCTCACCAGTGGGAAAGTGAAAGGTGTTATGGTCGCTATGCCATCTCTCAGCCAAAGCGGTAAGGAGACCCTGATTAATCCTAATCTGGGGCATGTAAAGTAAACTTGTGAGGCCGCATTGACCTATAATCTAAATCTCATCTAGAGTTAGATGAGGTATCAAATCGGTCATCCAAGAAAATCACTCTCACATCTGGAGATTACCCAGATGCTCTTATCATCATGAGAAAATTTTAAATCAGTGCACTATGTCGAGAAATCAAAATTCATCCTAATATCAAGTCTAAATCAAAAATTGATATGAATTTTTTGATCAAAATTCATGAACAAACATCAACAAATCTCACCTATCATGAGGTTCATCAACATTATCTAATCTCACCTATCATGAGATTTATCAGATATTGAATCATTCCTCGCTTATCATGAGGATCATCATAAATAGGATTATTCTCACCTATCATGAGAGTAACTCTTATTTAATCATCAAAATCAATCATCAGGCATTTGGATCATCAATCATACCAATCCAAAAAAAGGACATGATCGAAATTGATGAAATCAAGGCTATCTAAGTCAAAATCTGCAATTTTGACATAAATGTGCTAAAACAGTCCATCAAAGCGCCACTTTACCAAAAGCGCTAATCTACCAAATCAAAGCGCTAGAATATTCTAGGCACTAAAATTTGGCATCGATGTGCTATTTCAACCAACCTAAGCACTACATCATTGAAAGCGCTAAACTATCCTATGGAAGCGCTAGAGAAAATAATGCAAGTGCTAAAACACCTACTGAAAGCGCTACACCAGAGTGAAAGAGCTAAAAAAGCTACTGAAAGCACTACACCAAAGTGAAAGCACTACAACATGACTTGGAAGTGCTAAATTAGCTAAAAAACGTCGAAAGCATTAAAAAGCATAAAAAAACAAAACTGGACAAAAAACGAGGAGGATAATGGGTACATACCAGAGGTCCATATGTGGCCGACCATCGGTGACGTTGCACATGCTCAAAATGGTGAGTGTGGTAAGGGATTGGCATCTTGCTACAACTAGCTGAAATGTCTCTCTCACAAGATTTTGAAACTCAAAAAGTACAAATGACTTTGAAAATGACCTTTTGGACAATATATAACGTTTAAAAAGGGATTTTTGTGGGTTTTTAACTATATTTTGATTAATTTTATCCATAAAATTAATTGAAAGACATCTGTGGGCTATATTTCTTCATAATTTTCAGGAGATAAATTAGGTTTTCATCATACCTTCATCAAATCATCAAATCATCATGAAAATTTCAAAAATTCTTAAAAAATCATCAAATCATTAATTTATCTCCCAAGGGGGCATATTATCGACAATGATCTGAAAATCAATATCTGGGGTATGTTTAGGGCATACGAAATTATTTTTTATCATCGATCCTGGTAGTAGTAGCAAAATTTTCCTCGAAGCAACACGTAAACACATCACTTCGAAGAGGGGAAAAATATATACACCTAAAAATGGTCTGGAGAATTTTGATTAATTAAATATAAATTATTTGATTAATTATCCTAATTCCTCTACTATTTGAATAAATAGAAATATTTATTTATATAGTTCATGTTCACATTCACATTTAAATTATTCTAATATCTCATCTTAATTAAATAAACAAAATTAAATACTTTGTTTGATTTAATTATCATTTCTCTATTTTATTTTATCACATCAATCTTAAATTAATTAAATAAAGATTAAAATACTTTATTGATTAATTTCCATATTCTTATGTTTAATTTAATAAACAACTTCTATAGTTTATTTTATTAAATTATTTATCCCTCTTTTTCTAATTTAAATAAATTAAAAATATTTAAATAAAGGCATAAGGAATATTCCTCTATATTTCCTCAAAATTGAATTAGATATCCTATGTCTAATTTATGTCAAAATCAATTGATTGAAACTTCACGAGAAGAATTGGAGACAAATTGCAAATTTATCTCTCAATCCTCCTCCATCAATCCTTCCTCTTCTCTTGCCTGGTGTTTTCATGGGTAGAGACAATCTCCAAATTTCTCTCAATCTCCTCCATATTTCACCATTCAATCCTCCAGATTGAATCCAAGCCTCTTTTTTCCATCCCTATGCATTTCTACAGCCAGGAAATCTATAAATACAACCTCATTTCAACCAAGAAAGGATCTGAGGTTATCAAGTTTACTTTGCAGAATTTCATCAAGCATCCAACATTCAAACATCTAAACATCCAACACTCAAGCATCAAGCATCAAGTTTTCATACCATGGTTGCCTCCTAAAACTTTGTTTATCATTTTCATGTCAATCCATGCTAATTTAGTTTATTTTATCATCTAGTATTATCACATTTAGTTCCATATCATTACATCAATATCATTTCGTTCTTTAGATTGTCATTTTAACAGCTATAGTGTTATTTAAATGTGAGAGCACATAGCTTAATAAATCTTTAAAGATAGGAGACAATGAGATGATTTCAATTGGTTATTATCTTAATATTTGATGCAATGTTTCATTAAGAAGTGTTTTATTGCTTTACACCTTATTCACACTTACATTTGTGATTTATTTGGTTCAGTTCTTTATTTCTTTAAAATGTTATGTTTCACTATTTTAATTTTAGTTTATGTGATTGCATTCTATACATGAATGATTCTATTATTGATAAATGAGAGCATATATCTAGTTTATTTTAGTTTCAATTAAATTTGGTAAGAATTTAATAACACTAATTCACCCCCCCCTCTCAGTGTCTTTTCACTCCAACATTATAATGGTTGGAAGCGTGCATATATATATTCTTAGATGTTGATATGATTGGGTGATGCATTGACATTGGTTTTTGAGATTGCATTTCGGTATTAAGCTAATCCCGATTGACATGATGTTGTATGACATGGGTAATTACTCTTGATATGAAGCCAACAAGTTATCATCTTGAAAATATGTTTTTCATCATTAGGCTGACCTAATCAAGGCATGCAGATATATTGGCTATATATACAAGATGGTTAGAAGATGAGATGGCATGATGACTATGTAGTATGTATGTGTAGTGAATGTGAATGTGAAGAGAAGAAGTGTTTATGAGAAAAGTATGAAAATAGTGGTTGAATACTAGTATGAGGTCATGCGAGTGAATACTATAAGCATCAAAGGAACTGAACCTACATAAGTGGTGTAACTCCTCAGTTCAACTCTAGAAGCTAGACATTTTTATTTACTTATTTCTATAGGCAATGAGCCTCCATTTTGGATGGTAAGTCCTTGTAAGTAGTTAGCTTTTGTATCTAGAAATGAGCCTCTTTGTTATCAGTATTGATATAAATTTATATATTGTGAGTTAATCCTCACCATGGTTTTTCCCTCATTGGGTTTTCCACATAAAATATGTTGTTCTTGTGTTGTGAAAATTGATGTTTGACTATTTATTTAATCTGTTATGTGTTGCAAGAAAGATTTAAGTACTTTTTCAATGAGTTTGTGTGGATACTAATTCACCCCCCTCTCAGTATCTAGTTTATTCAACAATTGGTATCAAAACTTTGGTCCCTCTGGAGAAGCTTGAAGATCTTGACAAGGTTGAAATTGAAAACAAATAACTAAAGGAAAATCTTGATGAAGCAAATGAATGTGTCCTAAACTTAAAAGAGAAGTTAAATAAATTCAAGGAAAGATACAAAGAAGTGAGTGAGGAGTTGAAACAATAAAATGATGAGAATATCATAGTAAAGTTGAAGATAGATGAAAATAAGAAAGTTGAAGAATGCTTGAAAACTTTAATACAAATAAAATTTGATGTTTATTCTAGGCTTGAATAGGAAGTGATGAATCTAAAAGTATAACTTGAGAAAGAAAAACTCTGTGAAGAGGAATTCAAGACAAGCTCCACCAAGCTTGATGAATTGATAATAGGACAAAAACCTTCTAAAGTGAAAAGTAGCTTAGGTAATGAATTCGATGGAAAAAAGTAGAACTCAAATCCTGTAATTAATTAAAATAATCAAGAGAAATGAAAACATAAAGGAAACTCTAGAAAGAAGCAACCTATCAAAAAACCAAATACAAAAAGGTACTCTTCATTCAATGGTGTTTTATTTTCATGTAATAAGTTTGGTCATAAGGCAACTAATTGTAGGAGTAGGTTGACTTATTTTTTTATTCGCTTCTTTGGACAATGTTATACATGCAAGAAGATAGGACATAAAGCTAATAAATGTTGATCTTCAATAAAGATGATTAGTCAAGTGATGATGAATAGGTTTAATGGAAAAAGGATGAATCAATCATTTAATGGCTATTTTTATAGCTGTAACATGTTTGGACACAAAGCGAATCAATGTAGAAATAGGAAAAATGGAAATCAAACAAGTCAAAGAATTATAGTTTGTTACTATTGCAAGAAACCAAGACATATCTCAAAGGTGTGCAGAAATAGAAAGGAAAATAATTTTTCTCTAGTGGAAAATAATGACAGAGAAGAAATTTAAGTTGAAAATGAGAAAAAAAATGGAAAAAGAAATAAGCATTAGAGTCTATTGATGTGTTTGTACCATCATCCATTGTAGATGAATCCTCTGGGAATTAGACGTAGCATGGTCATAGCGGGAGACTTATCAAAAAATCAATTAAACCCATAGAAATATAGTGTGTCAAGTGTTGGCACATGGATATGTTGTAATGAAAGATAGGACAAAAGTGATGCAAAAGAAACTGGAAGAAAAGGTGTAAGTATGTTCTTTTGTGAATTAAATTAGGGTTTCTCAGTATAAATGGAAGAGAATTTTGTTAGCTTTCTGTAATTAATGTGAGTTAGGGAAAAATGATGGATTATAAAAGAAATTTAAAAAATCAGTTTGATCATCAAATAAATTTGTAGGATTTGTAGAGTGACTTGGAACCCTCTTGAAGAACTCCTAAAGCGATTTGAATATCTTCGAATAAATCATTGTGGATATTTGAAATAGGTGATGGAATTTTCCCTGTCTCATGACTACAAAAGAAGGTAACTGAAGAATTTTCTTATTATATTTTGAGAGCTAATGAAAATATCTAAAATAGGATCTAGTGGGAATATCCCTCTAAAGTTGAAATGAGTCGAGATGGATGAATTTGATCATCAAAAAAATAAAGAAGATGGAATTAGGGTTGGAACCAAATGATTTACGAAACATACAAACCCTAGGTTTGGATGTATGGGGAGAATGTCATGTCCCCGAAATTGGAATTCTAAAATTTAAAGTATTGAAATACAAATGAAAAAAATAAAATGAATAACAAAATATATATTAAAAAACCTATAAAGAAATATTAGCAATTTAATATTAATATAAATAATCATAGGATAATATTATTATAACCATTGAATATAATAACATATTTGATATTATTATCACAATTATTATAATCAGAACTGTAACACCAAGTATGAAATATCGAAATAGAAATAACAAAACCAAATAAATATAAGGAATTGCCATCTAACTATTATTATCCTAGTTATAATCATCATAGATAAAATTATAATTATATTAACAATAGATATTTTAAATTATTATAATAATAAAAGAAATCACAAATAAAATAAAATAATAATGAAAAATGCTGATAACTAATAAACAAATAATAATTAGTCTCTAATTTGATTTATGACAAATTAAATAAACAAATAATAAACTACAGATTACTTATACCTATCCCTAGAGGAGGCATCGATTCTCTAAAAGAGGCATTGATTCCTAAAATCCCTACAACAACTTAGTAAATGCAACGGTTCATTAGGCAGTAACCTGCGAATTAGAAAATAGATAATGATAAATACATTAGACTAAACTAAAAGGCACGTCCCAAATCAAGGAGAAGACTCTTGGTAAGCGGGCTATAAAAGGAGAATTAAATCAAGACCAAAAGGCATTGATCAAATGGGGGAATCGTATGGAATGAAATAAAATATGAGAAAATATTTCTGAGAAGAGGGAGATTATAAGAAGGGGACAGCAAGTAATAAAGAAACAAAAAAAAAATATAAAGCATATTCTGATCGATGGAGAAATCAGGAATGTGAATATATTTAGTAAGTAATATCTTTGGAATATTAAATACTTATATGCAATCATCATGCAAGGATGATTATTTATATGATTATTAATAATTATATATACATAAATATAGACGAATTTTATAATGAGTAATAGGAAATGAATAAAGAATATATATAAATACTAATATAAGGAGAGAATAATAATTGAATAAGTAATAATATATAAATGAACATATGAATAATGAATAATGAATAATGAATAATATATGAATAGACATATATATGAATACTAATTGATACAAATAAAGAATAATTATTTTTATAATTATATATTCACGATTATGCAATAATCGTGCTTGCCGCAATTATTGAGTCTTATAAGTAATCATGATTTTTAATATAAAAATGAATAGAATAATATTTTTTTATATATTTTTTTATCCTATAAAGGTAAGGTTGAAGGAAGACGATTAAGATATAAGGAGAGACAGCAGTTCAGGTGATGTATTCACTTAGCAATAATATTTAGCATATTTTGAATATAAGAAATAGATATTGCTAATCTGATTATTGATATAATGCTTTCTTTAATCTTATCATTATGAGAATCATTCTAGGAAATAATGAACTTAAAAAAATCATTGATACATGAAAATGTATTTGATCATAGGCATGAAATAGATCTTGGATGAATGCAAATATATCTGATTGTGTAAAGATTGTCTTCTTCATGATTGGTACCCTCTTAGGTAGGTGAAGTAGAGTCCAAGTGGAGAGCCTAAAAACCCCCCTCTCATGTTCGTAGGCCAAGGAACGGGTTAGACATAGAGAGGTGGGGGTCCCACCGTAGGAAACTACACCATTATAGGGGTGGTAGGTCGTAGGCCCTTGGATCGTAGGACTTCACCTTGTCCTAATAGGGCAAGTGTCTTTGAGGTAC
>CM021102.1:86977040-87002853 GCA_007115665.2 Sequoiadendron giganteum | reverse complement strand
TACAAGTCAGTACCTCAAAGACACTTGCCCTATTAGGACAAGGTGAAGTCCTACGATCCAAGGGCCTACGACCTACCACCCCTATGATGTTGTAGTTTCCTACGGTGGGAGCCCCACCTCTCTATGTCTAACTCGTTCCTTGGCCTACGAACATGAGAGGGGGGTTTTAGGCTCTCCACTTGGACTCTACTTCACCTGCCTAAGAGGGTACCAATCACGGAGAAGACAATCTTTACACAATCAGATATATTTGCATTCATCCAAGATCTATTTCATGCCTATGATCAAATACATTTTCATGTATCAATGATTTTTTTAAGTTCATTATTTCCTAGAATGATTCTCATTATGATAAGATTAAAGAAAGCATTATATCAATAATCAAATTAGCAATATCTATTTCTTATATTCAAAATATGCTAAATATTATTGCTAAGTGAATACATCACCTGAACTGCTGTCTCTCCTTATTCCTTAATCATCTTCCTTCAACCTTACCTTTATAGGATAAAAGCATATATAAATAAATATTATTCTATTCATTTTTATATTAAAAATCATGATTACTTATAAGACTCAATAATTGCGGCAAGCACGATTATTGCATAATCGTGAATATATAATTATAAAAATAATTATTCTTTATTTGTATCAATTAGTATTCATATATATGTCTATTCATATATTATTCATTATTCATTATTCATTATTCATATGTTCATTTATATATTATTACTTATTCAATTATTATTCTCTCCTTATATTAGTATTTATATATATTCTTTATTCATTTCCTATTACTCATTATAAAATTTGTCTATATTTATGTATATATAATTATTAATAATCATATAAATAATCATCCTTGCATGATGATTGCATATAAGTATTTAATATTCCAAAGATATTACTTACTAAATATATTCACATTCCTGATTTCTCCATCGATCAGAATATGCTTTATATATTTTTTTTGTTTCTTTATTACTTGTTGTCCCCTTCTTATAATCTCCCTCTTCTCAGAAATATTTTCTCATATTTTATTTCATTCCATACGATTCCCCCACTTGATCAATGCCTTTTGGTCTTGATTTAATTCTCCTTTTATAGCCCGCTTACCAAGAGTCTTCTCCTTGATTTGGGACGTGCCTTTTAGTTTAGTCTAATGTATTTATCATTATCTATTTTCTAATTCCCAGGTTACTGCCTAATGAACCGTTGCATTTACTAAGTTGTTGTAGGGATTTTAGGAATCAATGCCTCTTTTAGAGAATCGATGCCTCCTCTAGGGATAGGTATAAGTAATCTGTAGTTTATTATTTGTTTATTTAATTTGTCATAAATCAAATTAGAGACTAATTATTATTTGTTTATTAGTTATCAGCATTTTTCATTATTATTTTATTTTATTTGTGATTTCTTTTATTATTATAATAATTTCAAATATCTATTGTTAATATAATTATAATTTTATCTATGATGATTATAATTAGGATAATAATAGTTAGATGGCAATTCCTTATATTTATTTGGTTTTGTTATTTCTATTTCGATATTTCATACTTGGTGTTACAGTTCTGATTATAATAATTGTGATAATAATATCAAATATGTTATTATATTCAATGGTTATAATAATATTATCCTATGATTATTTATATTAATATTAAATTGCTAATATTTCTTTATAGGTTTTTTACTATATATTTTGTTATTCATTTTATTTTTTTCATTTGTATTTCAATACTTTAAATTTTAGAATTCCAATTTTGGGGACATGACAGAGAATTCCCTTGGTTTTCTGAAAAATAATTTATCTTATTCCTTATGAGAAAATTCAAGGATGGCAGCATTGTATTGGACAAACCTTATCTCATTTTGAAGAAAGCAATCGAAGTTGTTACCAGACTGAGTAGTGTTGGAGAACTTCCTGGATGAAGAAATATAAAATAAAAGGAAGTGGAGGAAATGACAGAACTTAACAAAGATCTCTGAGCACTATTGATTAATACTATTGGTGATTCCTCGGTTAGATATGTTACGTATAAAATTTCTTATAAAATTTATTTTAGAAATTGAGAAAGATCTACTTTGGCCATTGTAGTTTGTTTGGTGCATAAAATGGTAAAAGAGAACATACAATTTGATTTGTGTAAGCTTATTCTTGAAAATCTTACCAAAAACATACAAATGACACTACGAGAAGGATACCCATTCTATTTTGGGTCCTTGCTTACATGTTTGGTACTTTATTTTATGAAATCACTATTAGGAATGAAATACGTTGAGTGGGAATTCGGGATTCCCATTGCAAAACAGATATATAGTCACTTGGAAAGTTTAGAGGATAAAGAAAGCGCATGTAAAAATATTTTCTTATCCTTGAAAAATGTAATGGGCTCCAGTGAAGTCATGGTGAGTCGATTTGAGGAAGATTCTTCCTTTAGGAAAAAAAATTGGTAGTCACTAGTGATTCCCCTCCATAATTGAAGAATAGAAAATCTCTCTCTGAAAATGTCATTGTTATCCTTGAAGGAAAGAAAGAAGAAGAAGAATATTTGGCTGGATCATAATCTTCAGATCCAGAATGCATCCAGTCCATGTTAATAAAAGGGAAAATGAAGAAAATTGGTGATGTGTGGAGTACATCCTCACCTGTTGATAGACTTAAAATTGATGATGCTTTATTTGAATATATACTTCATAAAGATATTGATGTATCTATTGTTTCTGATTCTTTACTTGAAAATATAGTTGAAATAGTTGAAGAGAGAATGTTGCTTGAAGGTCCAAGAGGATGTAAGTTGGAAGATCTAGTTAAAAAGAGATGTTCTAAAGAAAAGAAAAAATTATCTCAACTAATCATAGAGATAAAGAAATGCATAAAATAAATGTCAGACATATACAAGTATTGTCTCCAATGGCCTATTGTAGTTGATAGCTTCTGAAGCAGAATTGAAGCAATAGAATCTGAAGTGAACAACATTGGAAAGAATTTTTATATCTTTGAAGACAAAGAAGGAAAGAAAAGGATGAGAATTGGTGAACTTCAAGCTGAAATGATCATTGTTAAGAGAAAAAGGGATGATGTAGTGAATACCTTCTAGCTTCTCAAGGAGATTATTGAGGTCTGGTTAGACCATATTTTTGGGATACTCTCTGATGCAAAAGACTATAAGAAACAATGTTCATCCATAGATTGGTCATCCTCCTTCACACTGTTGGCTGTATTGGAAAGTGTGTGTGCAAGAATGGATTCTGTAGTACTGGAGTGGAAGAAATTAGATCTCGTGATAAAAGAAAGGTACAAAGAGGTATTTTAGGTGAAAATAATCTTTCTGGTTTGAGAAATTGGATGCTTGAAAGTTTCAAAGTTTTTTAAATTTTGAATGAAAATCTTCAAATATTGGATGTCACCATTTTTTCATCTTTTTGGCACCCTTTTCCATTCATGCCAAAGGGGGAGAGTTTTGGTAAGAGGGAGAAGTTTTTGGAAGAATTTTTTTGGAGAATTTTGAATTAGAATTTTTGCACATGTTTCCATCAATGACAAAGGGGGAGATAGTTGGAATTTTGTCATATATTGTCCTTGATGTCACTGTGTTGGTCTAGTACCTTGTATCGGTGTGCAAATCAATCTTATTCTATCTAGTATTTGATCTGGTATCTCTAGTAATTTGGTCTGCATATTTCCTTTGGTAATTAATATGATCTATGGTTTTGGGAAAAGGCTTATAATTTTTGGAAGCGTGCATATATGTATTCTTAGATTTTTCATATGATTGGGTGATGCATTGGCATCAATTTTTGATAGTTCATTTTGGTATTAAGTTAATCCTGGATGACATGATGTTGCATGACCTGGGTGAATTACTCTTGATATGAAACTGACAAGTTATCATCTTGAAAATATGATTTGTATCATTAGGCACCTAATCAAGGCATGCAAATATATTGGGTATATACACAAAATGGTTAGGATATGAGATGGCATGATGGATATGTATTATGTATGTGTAGTGAATGTGAATGCGAAGAGAAGAAGATGTGTGTATGAGCGAAGTATGCAAAAAGTAGTTGAAGATTAGTATGAGGTCATGTGAGTGAATACTCTAAGCATCAAAGGAATTGAACCTGCATAGGTGGTGGAACTACTAAATTTAACTTTGGTAGTTAGCCATTTTTTTTTACTTATTTTTGTAGGCAGTGAACCTCCATTTTGGACAATAAGTCCTTGTAAATAGTTAGCTTTTGTATCTGGTAGGGAGCCTCTTTGTTATCGATATTGATATCACTTTATATACTGTGAGTTAATCCTCATCATGGTTTTTCCCTCATTGGGTTTTCCACATAAAATATGGTGTTCTTGTGTTGTGGAATTTTATGTTTGACTATTAATTTAATTTTTTATGTGCTAGAATAAAGATTTAAGTATTTTTTCAATGATTTTGTGTGGATACTGATTCACCCCCTATCAGTATCTAGTTTATTTAACAATCTTGTGAGAATGGAATACATTCTAGTGGCCAATGTTTTGGCAAGTGTAGAAAAACTAGGCAAGATCAACCTAACTCCTTGCACACTGGATGATGTTGAAGAGAGCCTAATAGAGTTAGAATACTTGAATAGAATGTTGACATCTACTAAGAATATTTGGAAGAATGGCAAGTCAACATGAAAAGGTATGCTCAAGGAGATTCAAAGCTCACCTTCCTTTGGGTAATACCTTTTCATGTTTACACATTGTTGATACAAACTCCTAAGGGGGAGTTAATATTTTTTTCTTTTGATCATACAATTTTACAGACCATCCTTGTATATATACATTCATATTTTTGGACCACCCTTTTTTCTTGATGTCAAAGGGGGAGAGAATGTCATGAAGAGAAAAAGGGAGAGTGTGTTGCATTATTTTAGCACATGCTACCATCAATGAAAAAAGGGGAGATTGTTGGAAGAATGAAGAAAATCTTATTATATAGATTTTTTGTTTTCATTGATGTCACCATGTTATATGAGTTATAGTTTCATCTCCATATGTTCAAGATTGATCTGGTATTCTAAAGCGGTATGCAGAAATGTCCTCTGATATTTTGGTATGCAATCCTTTGCTAAAGATTATCTTTCATTGTGATTTTGGGAGATGGTTCTTGGTTTCTAGAAGCTTGTAAATTTAGAGTTCCATGTGTACAAGTGCTCGTATGGTGAGTTGGCATCACTTTTTTGTTTTATTTTTTTATTAGGTCTATCTCTAGCTGAGCTAATGAATATTTGATGTTATAATTAATTAATTTTGTATTGTGGATGTGTGTGCGACCTATCTTAGGTCCAGACCAACATATTTTAGCATACTACATGCTTGAATTGGTTTTGGAGAATTTTTTTACAAACTTAAAGTCGAACATTAATATTTTTGGTGAATGAAGGTTGCATATAATTAGACCAACCTAATTCATTCTTGTGGATGAGTTAGATATATATATTGGGTAGTTTCGAGATTAAAAGGACTAGACAAGTATGTGAAGATTAATCAAGGTGAATATGTATCTATTGGTATGCAAGTTTACTGAGCATCAAAGGAACTGAATCAACACTTGTTAGGTGTAGCTTCATTAGTTCATATTTTGGTTGTAAGCCATTGTATCTTTGTAGGTAGAGAGCCTTCCATTTTAGATAGTGAGTCCTGGTAGTGAGCCACCCTTTGTAATATCTTATAATGAGTTATATTATATTGTAAGCTAATCCTCACCATGTTTTTTCCCATTCTAGGTTTTACATGCAAAAATCTTAGTGTTCATGTGTTGTGTGCTTTTATGTTCTGTTAATTCTCTTTCTCATTCTTACTATTATATGCATTGGAGTAATTGGATGGTGTATGTTCAATAAGTTTAATAAGATACTAATTCACCCCCCTTCTTAGTATCTTGGGTGTTCAATGCAAACACATTATACTTTTTAAATGCAAGATAGAAAAATAAGAGTTGTGTTTGTCCTTTTTAAGAGGACCAAAAATAAAATGTGGGACATTATGTTGTTCTTTTTAAACACCAAAATTGAAGTGTGCAAACATCATGTCCTTTTTAAGAACTAAAATTTAAGTGTGTACAAAACATGTCCATTTTAATCACCAAAATTGTAGTGTGTACAAACCATTTCCATTTAAAATTACCAAAATTGAAGTGTTCAAAAACTAAGTCAAATTTTAAGCACCAAAATTGAAGTGAGTAAAAAGTATGTCAATATTTTAATACCCAAAATGTAAAATATGTGAGATAATCTGAAAATCCCACAAGATTGAAGAAGAGGATCAATAACATGAAAACATTACTCTACTAATAAAAAATAGAAAATAGTACTATATTCATCATTAATTCACCTTTCAATTTTTATTAGTCACTTACATTGCAGGGAGGCACAAATGTGTTTTACCAAGAAGTGACTACATTGTGGGTAGCCACAAATATGGTGTTTGGCAAAGCGACTATGATGCTATGTTTATTGATTGTGATTTATGAAAACATGGATATAGTGGATTGTCAAAAACTTGTAAAATAAATAGAAAATAAAAGTGATAGGTATGGCACAACAAACTATGTATGTGTCACTGAGATTGGTGATTGTGCTGATTGGTTAGGAAACTGTGGTGTAGAACCCCACAATTGTGTAACAATTTTCCACGATTGCGTCATTGTTCTTGTTACTTCACAAAAACTTAGATCCATATAGAATTAGTTAAAAAACATGATTTTTACATTGGGTTCACCAAATTGTAACCTAGAAATTTGACCCAAGGTCATAGATTTAATAGGAAATGAGGCACATAACCACTATATGCAATCATAGTTACTCAAAAAGATCTAATCTATTCAATAGAAAACATGTAATAATAAGTAAAACTAGATTTCAATCAAGTGACATCTTTATCTTCACCGTGTTGCCATGGATGACTTCCATTGTTCCGTCTTTGTAAGATTTTCTCTTAGTTATAGGTATGCTACTATTTCGTTATGAAGCTTCAAGTATATTTGAGGATTGAAATGATGTAAACTTTGAATATTAAGAGTTTGTGCTTAGCCTTAAACATGCAACTAAGGATTGCTTTTATAGAAATGTTTGTTTTAGATGAACGATTTGGATTCAAAGGTGAAAGATTGGGATCAATAGTCGAGTTCCATTGAGAGTAAATATATTGGAGAGTTAACTGGTTTGGTCAATTGATGTAGGAGCATTTGGGTATGTGCATAATCAACATCACCCAGAAAGATTTTTTATTTTTTTAGTTTGGCTTTCATTTTTAAACATTGTTCGTTTGGGTTTTGTGGGTGATTGTGGAAAAGTTGAATGAAATTTTGTCATAGATTGACAAACATCATATGTTTGAATGCTTGTTATTTCTAACTTTATGATTTTATATTTGTACATTATACTTATTTATTTATTTCTTTATGTGATTAAAAGATAATCTAAAATATATAAAATTATGCAAATTATTATTTAATTGTTATGAGGGCATGGAGGGTTGTCGTGAAGGAAGATAAGATGGGGTGTGAGAAAAGGAAGTGTAGAGAGGCTATGCAAGATATAGAATAAGAGGCACATTAAAATAAAAGAGAATAAAATGTATGTTGGGCAAAGAAAAGACAAAGAGAATGTTGATTAGAACATAGTGCAGGTCAATAATTCCATCAAAATTTTAATAGAGGGGTTGAAGGATAGAGGAAGGTCATTGAATGAATAAAAACCAATTGAAAATGGATGCAAAATTAAGGATAGAGGGTGCACAAATTTGAGGGAGGGAATTGAAAGAGAATTCACATGGGACAAAAAAATTTGATAATGGTTTTGAATCAAAAATATAGATGAAGACATAATTAATGATCAGATGAAGAGTTAATACAAAGAAATGTGATGGATATCAAGGATTAAAAGTAAAGAAATAAAAAAACAAAGCCAAAGGAGATACATGTATGTAGAGATAAAATACTAAGAAAAAATGGAGAGAAGGAATGTATCAAAGGAAGTTGAAGATGAATTCAACAAAATGTATATTGCATGAATGTACATTATGAATTGGATGTGTTGGAATCAAGGAACATTGAGAGGGGGGGTGAATCAGTGTTCTATAAAAATTAACTTTGTTAATATGATCTTTAAACCACTTATAGCATTGAACCAAAAGAAAGATGAAAGAACACAAATCAATCAACCACAACACCATAACATAATATTTTTTACATGGAAACCCTATTAGGGGAAAAACCACACTGGAAGGCCAATCCACAATATGAGTATACTCAAAATGAGTGTTTACAAATGGGAATGAAGATGCATTCAGGCATGCTTCCTAGAGCTCATTTCTTAGATAAAAAATACATAATCAATGTCTTAGAAAAGATTTGGATTACATCCAAATGATTTGAACTAAGATAATAGCATCTGATAATGCTAGATTATAGTTTCAGCTAAGCTCATTTGCATTTTTTCACACTCTATCTAATTATGCTCTTCTACTCTTGAAACTTTATCTGCCTTAATTCATATCACAAATCTTTTTTCTATGCAAGTGGAATTTTGCACAATCGATCTATATTCCTTCTTACTTTCACATGTCAATGCAACACACTTCAAAATTATATAAACAATTGCTTATATATATCCGCGACTAGGAATTAAATCAAATACATGTTGGCTTTTACAAAATATAAAACATGTACAAACTGTCGGCTCAATCCATAAATATTTTACAATACGCACCAACCAATGTTGGCCAAAACACAGTGAGGACCCAAAACAAATCCTTGAACATGAAAACACCTTAAACAATTTCACCTCGAATATCTAAACATGATTCATTCATCAAGTCGCCCTTTTGCACTATTGAACTAAAAATTAGTCAATCAGATCCTCTAGCTTGAACACCAATCAATACAAGGATTTATGATTCAAATATAAGATAGATTATACATCGAAAAAACATTCCTTGAGATCCACAACTCAAAATGATAATAGATAATTTCATATGAATTGATATACACATTTTTTTTGGATGCTCTGTTCTAGCTTTGACAGTTAATCATAAAACTTCAATTTGACTTCTAATATGTGAAAATACTAAAGTGTGGATAGGAATTTTTATTAGGGTTTCCATCAATTATAACACCAAATGAATTATGATGTGTTTCTTTCCAGCAATCTCCCCCTTTGGCATTGATGGCAACACTTAGTGAAAATTAACTAAGTGTCGGAACCAATACCAACATGAATACACTGAAATCTTCAAAAATTAAAAACATAACTCCCCCTGAGATGATTAAGGCATTTTTTCACTGCCCTACACTCCCCCTTTGACATCAATGACAAAGAAAGGAATCTGCATACCAAAATTCATACAAAATTTTATATGTACATACATGATTCACTTACATGAACTTGAATATATCTACAAAATCATTCTTCAACAAGCTCAAAATTGTGTCCTAACTCTTTTTTAGACTCTCCAAAATAGTCATGTGACCACATAACAGATAGGATTGCATCTCTGCTTACTCAAGATTTTTTGGATCACTGAAACCCATAGCATTTTGTGCTTCCTTCAATGCACTAAGCATTGTCTCCATTTTAGGACCAATTATTCCTCTAAGATCACATAATTTTCCATCAATTATGTATTTTTCATGCTTCAAAATTTTAATTTTTTCAAGTAGGTATATGACTTGACCTTCTTTCTTACTCATAGAAATGGCTAGAGGATCAAACACTTGAGAGATATCTACTAACTGTTTCTCATACTCCTTCATTTTCTTCTCAATGTCCTCAATGAACTCAGACAAAGATAAGCATGACTTGTAAACATTTCCAACTTTAGATAAAGCACCTTAAATGTTATTTACATAGGTAGTTAATAAATATTTTTCATTAGCTATCATACCTTTCAATCTACTAAACCTTTTGCATCAAATTCTTTATGAACCTTATCCTCAACTAACTTTTCAAGAGACTCAAAGTGAGTACTTACAGAGTCGATAAGTTTCTTCATTAGATCGGATGGAGAAACGGATGAATCATTCACATATGTAGGCATGATCTTCTCTATGATACTGAATGCAAGAATTAGCATCTCAATATCTTCAATGTGAGATTTCAGTATCTGCTCCATTGCCTTAGCTAGAGAAAATGATGCTACCTTTAGCTTCTGAATAGGAGATAGAGTAACCAAGTTTATAGGACCCTTAACTAGTTCAGGATCAAACTCCTCTTTTTTTTCTTCTAAAACTCTTTTACTACCTTGGCATTGTCTCTTGCTTCCACAAAAACTTCCTTTGCCTCAACCTTCTTCTCTTCAGCCAGAGATTCTTTCTTGGCTTCAGGAATCTCTTTTTCCTCAACTGAAACAACTTTAGAAGCTTTAGTATCCATATGAATTTTAGTATCTTTCATATCTAGGGGATTCAGAGTATCCTCAATTGTATCTTCTTTCCCTTCTTCAATTACCAGACCAAATGGAACATTTTCATCATGAGATTAATCAGAAGCAACATTGTACCTATTCCTCAATAGAATTGCCTTAAGAATTTTCTCAATATCTCTTGCAACTTCTTCAGTTTGTTTGATCATAAGCTTATTCACCCCTGTTTTTCTCTTAAAATCCCTTTTTTCATCACTAAGGATCTTCTTCATTTCTTCCATTGACATTACCAAACACAAATCAACAAGTATCTATTCTCTCATTTGTTCTTCTTTAGTTTTTGAATTTACTCTCCTCATTTCTAAGATTTCATATAACCCTTTAGGTAAATTTGATATTATTTATAGGAGAGTCATATAGAAATTATTCAAATATTTTATTGTAGCTTCCTCAAAAATTCTCTGTCTGACACTATCAAAGGTGTCATACCATTTAGATAATGGCTTGAGATTACCTTCCTTAATCAAATATTTTCCCACTTCCTCTATAGACATACTTGATTTGTCAATTTTCACCTTTTTCTTTTCTTTTTCTTCACTGGAGGGCTTGTCCTTAGAGAATTTTGTTTCTTTTGTGCCCTTTTTTTTAATTTCTCTTACTTCATCAGATTCAATTTCTTCATCCTCTTCTACAACAACATAGACTCTTGTTCTTTTTTCTTTCTTCCTCTTTCCTTCTCTCCTAGATGTCTTAACTTGAGCTTTTACAGGGCTTGATTTCTATGTAGAACCGGATGAGAGTGTAGAGCTCCTGGTAGATCTAGATCTAGTAGAAGATGCTATCAAAATAGTAGACTCAGTTCTAGTAGGCTCTCCTTCTTTAGCTTGTTCTCTTTACCTCCTAGCTTCCCTCACTGTTTCAACTGATATCCCCATGCTCTCTACAAAAGCTTCGACATCCTTTCTCACCTTTTGGACTATCACAGGCTTCCTCATTTGGTTATGCACTTATATATCCTTTTCTTCAAAGGTACCAAACCTTTCTTCTATCAGATCCCGAGGTTTACTCAATAGGTGTTGAGAATACAACTCCAAAATGTGTTCTTCAACCTCATAACCTATAGGAATTATCTAGAATTTTCTAGGTTCTACATCTTCTATCAAACATCAATCAATGTCAACCATGAAGCAAATATTTTCCTTGTATTTTTCCACTATAGATGTAAGAATCCTTTCCCTAGCTTTCATTTCACTCTGAAAGCTTTTGAAGTAACCCCAAATAGCAGTTTTCCTTTCTTTATTGCTATCAATCCTATACAAGATGTTTCTTATTTTAATAGCTACCGGTTTATCACCTTGCCATTGCACTTTACCAACTCTCGAAACTTCATTCATGAAGTAGAAGAATAGAAATAGAAACAAGTTTCCATACTTGAAGGAATTTTCTTATCCTTCTTGATTTTGCCAAGATTTTCAATTAGTTGGCCTCAGAGTAACTCACATTGGTCATACTTGTTATGCCTTGCATAACCACCCCCTGTTTTTGCCTTGGTCAAAATGGGTCCCCCTTTATGTTTTTGTCCTTGGTTGTTTGTCAAACAAAGTTTGGAGTCTTTATTTTCCAACACTTTGTTTTTCTTTGGTTTCTTCTGTCAGAACCGGAATTGAAACCAAATCGGGTTTTAAGAACTTCTTTCAAAACTCATTCCTATTCCCATCCCAACAATTTTTCTTTCGAATTTCTTATTTTTTCTTTATCGAAGCCAAAGCCGAGGTAGAAGTTAAGTCCGATTTTATTCAAGGTTTCAAAATCCATTCGCATTCTGACTTCGCCTCTGCTTTTTGTTCTTTCATTTTAAACTAGGTTTTGTATGTTAAGTTTTCTTGTTTCAATCTTTTTTGTTTTATTTTAATTTTTTGTTTTGCTTTATTCTTTTTCGATGGAACCGGACCCAGAATGGGAACCAAGTTGGAAAGTTAGACAAGTCTCTGAAACCATTTTCATTTCATTCTTCTCCTATTGTTTCTTGGTCATTGACTTTACTAAAGTCGCACAACAGTAATGTGACAGTTCCTTTTGCAGTTCTAACTCTACTCTACTACATTTATTGCATTAATGAAAAGTGCCATGCATGCATGAAACTCTGAGTTTTTACCTTAATTAGGGATTAACGTGTAGTTATTACCACTATTTTTAAGAGATTGAATAGTGAACTAGAGTTGCAATGGATATTTTGTGCGAGTGAATAGATTGAAAGAGAGATAGTTACATGTGGATTGCTTCAGGAAGTTAACCTATTTATTTGCATTTGAGGTAGGGTTTTCTATTTTTCATTCTTCTTTTTATTTTTGCATTTTTTATTTTTGTTCATTTTTTATTGTTTTTCTTTGGGAAAATTCATGATTCTTAGTAAGTTCACATGTTTTTTTCTTCTTTCTCTGTTTGTTTGGATTTCTTGTCTTCATTTTTTATTTTGTATCTGGTTTCTTTGTTTTCAACATGGTCATTTTCACATTTTAGTCGTGACCACATCATGGTGCCCTAGTTTTTAAATGCATAGGTTAATTATGGTTTTTACAGTGAGTAGGGTTTGGTAACTTGTTGTTTTTACTTAGAAATCTTGTTTCACATTCAATCTGGTTAATTTAAATAGGCTTAAATTTGTGCCCTAGTTATTATATATTGAGGGTTTTTAGTTTAGGGTTTTGATGAATTTTTGTGTTCGTGTTTTTAATTTAAATATGATGCCTTGAAAGGTATAGTCACCTCTTGGTCATATGGGGATGGTGTTATTAGGTTATATTTAACCCCCCTTTCATTTTGATATGACCTGGTCCTTAAAATATGAAGTTATTTATCGAACTGTTAAAAATCACTTATGACGTCATGGTTATTTTAGGTCGAAGTGGGATCAAAATCAATCTAGAATTTGAACCATGTTTTCCAATAAGTATCGATTCCATTTCTATCCCATCTCCGAATTTTCTTATAGTGAGAAGTATTCTTTCAAAATAACGATAGAAGCAGAACCGAAACTGAATATGGAATTAGAAAATATGAGTGAAACCAAATTAGTTTCCATTTTGGTTCTGGTTCCGATTACCTTTCCAGTTTTGACTCCAGTCCCACTTGTTATTATTATAAATAACGGTTTTGGCTTTGAGCCCGACACTGTTTTAAAAGAACCTGTTTAGAAAAATTTTATGCTTGGTTCCACCTCCGATATATATATGAAGGGTAAGGTTTTGAAGCATATTTTGTGATGTTTATTCAAGGATCTAATTAGAGGTTTTGTTGTAGGAAATCTAAAGAATTTTAAGAGTATCAAGAGAAGCTTCCCAAAGGAATTGGCCTACAGAAATATCAAAGGCAGCAACTAAGCCTAAGAAGATTAAGCCGGAGAAACTACCTTATACTTTGAGGTATAACCATAGCGGTCCTGTTGCCACTACAAGAAAAGTGGAATTAGATTGGTCTGATATAACTGACACCAATCTAGGATCATACAATTTTGGGGAGTCATATTCAGAAACATTCACTGAGGATATAATAGGGAGAACTCAAAGAATAGTTGAGTCTGGATTGGCTCACATCACCTTATTTCCTCTGTCTATTTAGTGCTTGAATTTGATTATGATAGCAACAAGAGCTTACAATTCAGCCACTAGACAATGTATGGATTCACAAGACAATGTTATTATTGATTTAACTCCTCAAATTTTTCAACACATGCTTAGTGTCCCGGATCCAAAGAGCCCGGTACAGTTAAAGGAGGCAAAAGCTTTATATATATATAGAAAACACAAGGAGGCCAACAAAGCTCACTTGAACAATAAATGGTTGAGAATGGAGAAGAAGTCTCTAACCAAGCTTCATGATCAACCAAAGAGGACAAAATTCTACAAAGAAGTATCAAACCTAATAATTATGTTGTCTAGAGCCTTTGGGAAGAGGGATGCATTTCATTTCAAGGAATGGATGTTTCCCTTCATTCAAACCATATTTAATGGAAAACAACAGTTTGATTGGCCAATGATTGTCTCTGATGCTATTCATGACCAGTTAACTAGAATAAGGAAAACCAAGAGCTTTTTCATGACTTCTTATGTTGTCTATGCAGCAGCTAGAGGAGGCATCATTCCAGGTTTGAATAGGGTGGGAATATTGGGAGAAGCTAATGGATAAAGGAAAGTATGGGATCTATATGATCATCTATCTCTAAAAGTATCTAAAACACAATTTAGAAGGGTTAGTGATGCATTCTTATATGTAATTATTAACTAGCTTAATGGAGATGCAGGATATAGATTGAGTCAAGAAGCTATGGCCTTTATCATGGAATGGGGATGTTGGTATATAGAATACCCCAAGTTCACTTATTTTAGACTGGCTGGGTTTGAAGGTCATCCCCACTTACTTCCAAGATGTTGTAGCAACATGATAGTTCTAATGAAATTTGTATATCAAGCTTTGGGGATCAATGCCCGATTTGGATTGAAGCACAAAACAGGGTGTCATAAGTTTCCCATGCAATTGGGTGAATACAACTACCAACATCTTGTGGGAGCTAAGGTAGTTTGTAGTGAATTGATACATCTGAAGCTAGGTTTGTATATTGCTCGAAAGCGCTTTGATCCAAGGAATAAAATGAATGCCTTGTTGCCTTCAGTGTTTGATAAAAAATTTAACCTGTTACGGGATTTTTGGAGTGATCTTCAAGATTAGTATGACCTCAAGAAAATGAATTATGAGAGGTTACCCGTCTCACTCATGGTAGAATTTGGGATCAAAGATGACATCCCTGATACATTAGTGGATGATGGAGTTGTGTTAGATCCAACATATGAAGGATTAAATATTAGCACCAAAAGCTTGGATCTGATGGACTAGGATGGTGATGAGACCATTGATATCAAACAAATAGGGGGGCCAATCTTGGATAGAAGTATCCACTAGGCTGTCCTAAGAACCAAAAAACCTCAGGGACTGGATCCTAAGAAGGGGAAAGGGTATAAAATGATTAAGAGGAAATTCAATTCCAAGGAGCCTTTGGAGTTCTTTCCCTCTGACATTGAAGAAATCGATCTTGAAGCCTCTACCCAAGAGTTACCTGGAGTACAAGAGGGGGATGCCCAAATAGGACTGATTGTTTCAACATCAAAAATAGGTGAGTCATTTGCTCAAGTCCCTCTTAGAGAGAAACCAAGCCGAGAGATGCCTGAAGGAACTCTTCATGGTATAGCTAAAGCATTAAAGGGAAAATAGAAGTAGTAGGAGATCCATGAGGTGGAAACAGACTCTGATGAGACCTTATTAGAGAAAGATGCACAAGAAAAGATGCCTCTAGAGGAGGAAATGGAACATATTCTGATAGAGGAAGACCAATGGACCCTATTTGAGGAGAAAAAGAAAGCCTCGGATTCTCAAGCACATGCAGAGGTAATAAAAAACAAAAAGGCAATTGATGCTAAGGCACAAGCTAATGCCTTACTCCAGCAACACTAGGTAGAAGCCAAAAAAAGAGCTGATGAAATAGAAAAATAGCAAGGCAAAAGGAGCAAGAGCTTAGGATCAAAGAAGAAAACATTAAGATAAAGTTAATAAAAAAAAATCATGATCTGGAGGAAGAAAACACAAAGCAACGAAGGGAAAGAGAAGTTCTTAAGGCCAAATTGAAGCTTGCCCAAGAGACCTATAAAGAGAAAAGAGGAAGCAAAATGATTGCAAAAGGGGAAGGATGCTAAGGAGCTAGCCAAGTAACTACAGAAAGAAAATGGCAGATGCAGATAAACTTAAGGAATTGGAGGAAGAGAGAAACTGAGAACTTGAGAAGAACAGATTAGAAGAAGAAAATTTGAAGAAGGAAGAATAAGAAAAGAGGATACAAGAAGGGAAGGACAGAGAGGAAACTGAAAAGCTTGCTCAGAAAAATGTGGAGCAAGAACAACAAGAGGTACAAGGGATTGATTCTCAACCTAAATTAAATATGTCACAACCCTCTACTATTGTTTCTTCTTCTTCAATTATAATGACCACTACTCCATGTGCTCCCACTTGGTTGAAATTGGATCTTCAAAAGAGATCAATGACACCTTCATAGCCTCTCAATTGGGATGATATGATGAAGGAAATTGAAAAAGAAAGGCCCAAGAAGAAGGCCTAAATCCTACATTCAACTAGGGTCACCGATAGTGGAAAAATTGTTGTTGAATGTGCCATACCAATGATGGGCAAGTATGTAGGAGACATGTGATTGAATGACTACTAGTTGGGAACTATTAACTTGGGGAGACCCACAAGAGATCAACAGATGAATTTGATAGATGTGGTAGCTTCATCCACTAAATCAAGAATGATGAAAGATAAGCAAAGAAAGAATGAGCTTAAGGCTCAGTTGGATCAGTTGCATACTTTCTTGAAGAGTGTTTCTACTCTGAGGTCACAAAAAATTTCCACCATTGAGACACCAATTTTACTTAGTAAGAAAGAGGTGGATGATTTGGTACAGGTAAGGAGTAAGGCAGAGATGTTGGATAGGTGGACTGATAAGATAAATTGGGAAATATGTGAAGTGTTGGACAATAGCTTTGAGGTTCATAAAATAACGGAGTAGTTAATAGAGGAAATGAATCAATATGTCAAAGTATTGGGAGAAAAAGAGGAGGAGTACACATGATATAGTCAGAGGTTAGTAAATTTCCAAAGTCCACTCTTCTAGAATATTCAATACTTGAAGAGGACAATAAATATTTTTTTGAAAAGACTTCTAGCATACTTTGGTTTAGGTCTGACGTTTTATACAAGCATAAAAATGAAGTTCAAGATTTTGTCAAGGATCTGAATGAATAGTTTGAGGAATTGGAAGAAATTATTGTTGTCATAGTAAATGCTAATATATCGGTAAAAGAGGGTCTAGCTTTCAGCCAAATAAAGGATAAATGGGATGATAGGTTTAAAGAGGTCATGCAAAAAGGAGATGATGGAGAAGATCTGTTGTTAGATTGGTTAATGGCTATTAAAGAAGAGATAAGGGCAACTAAGAGGGAGTTAACAAAGTTAAAGGACATGAGAGGATTTGTTGTTGCGGAATTATAAAGGATCAAGTTTGAAGACAACTGGGTTGATGGGCCAGATTTGGATATGCTTCAACAAGTCTTCTCTAGCTATGATGAATACATTACAGAGTAGGCTTTGCATGCATTATTGATAACCTCATGCATGCATGGTTTTATTTTTCTCCTCTGCATGCATAACTGGCACTTTGTGGGTGCATGGATTTCTTTTATCCTCTTTGTTCTTCTCTCTAGTTTAACTGAATCATCTAGGTGGGAACTAGAGATCAAATTGATCTAAGTTTCCAAGAAGACTTAATTCCTGAAAAGGTGGATCAACCTGAGATAGAAAGGCCTTCATATTTTTGTACATCTATAAATACCTGTGAGGTATCATATTGTAAGGGTCGGCTGATGAGAATAAGATTATCCACTTGATAGTAGGAGATATAATTTTATATAGTTTTTATAGAGATACTTTGCTGCTTTATTTACAGTTGAATATAATTACAGGTTTTTATGCAATATGGTGTTGGAATTGAGTTTTATTGGATAAGTTTTCTGAATTATGAGTGTTTCTTATGTGATGAAAATAATTAGAAGAAACTAGATTTTAAGATTATTTCATTAGATTATCTGTGAATTGATTTTATTGAAAGTCTATTGATCTATGGTCTTGGCAACGAATGAGAGTGTGTTCCTTTATCTTTTACATATTTATGATGTGTGATTGTAATGTTAAATTAAGAACCTTAGATGCATGCAATGGTATGGACTATTCTATAAATTGTATCATGCTATGGTTCTCTTGATCTATTGGAAGAACATTCATTGTTGAATATATATGTTTGGATACTAGATAATTTTCTTTCATGTTTTACTGATATACGCCTTGATCTATCTTTTTCTTTTATTTAAAAACCCCCTTTTCATTACGAATATTTCATTGAATAAGTCATTGCTTGCATTCCTTATTACCAGCAAAGGCCCCTTGAATATTACAGTTGCATGGACCAATTGTGTGAAACCAAACAATTGAGAACTGGCTACCAAGACCTTGGGCGTTAGGCTACTATATGTTTTCTTTCTTTTTCAGGAGAATAGAGTAGAGATATTTTTTTTAATGTTGTTTGTGTCATTTTCCCCATCAATAGATCTAGTGCTAGAAGGAAGGCCTGAAGGAACAAGTTGTCTCACATTGGGTCATTTTCGTTGAAGAAATATGGGAGGATTCTTAGATCCTCTATTGATCCTAAACCATTACAAGAACTCCAAACCCCAGTTAGACCTAGACCTCATGCTCGTAGAATATTGATACCTATATTGCCACCACCACTTACTCCACCAGGATTTCAGCCAAATCTACCTACACCAGCACTAGTTCAACCTACATCACCACCACTAGCTCAACCAGTATCACCTCCACCTGTTAGGCCAGTATCACCACCAATTCAGCCTATATCACCAATCGCTCAACCAATCCTACCCATGACTTATTTTGTGAATAACCCCTCTTCGTTAGGGACTATTCTAGGAGGAATCCATGATTTACCCAAGAACCCAAAAAAGTTTTTTCCTAAGTACATGCATGGCAAATCAAGAAGTGTTGAGGAGCATATACAAGCATTCAAAGATGCTTGTACATGTGCTCAAGTTTCTCATTAGTACATGGTATGTAGATTGTTTCCTTATTGTTTGGGAGACATGGCATATAACTAGTACTTAAATCTGCCCTGGGAATCTATTCTGGGTTGGACAGATTTAGAAAATTCATTCATTAATTAGTTTTGGGTTTATGTAGACCCTGCCATATTGTATCACTAGTTTTCCACCATAAGAAAGGAACATCATGAGCCACTGCCTCTATTCAACACTAGGTTCCAAAGGATGTTTCGTAGACTACAAGACTCTTACATAGTAGCTAAGAATATTTTCATTCGGGCATATTTAAGAGTTGTTGATTCCATAATTGCCTTATTCCTGCAAAGAAATTATCAGGCCAATGAGATTGACTCCCTATCTAAGGTTTATCATCTAGCTATCAAATTGCAACAATAGATAAGTTTGCAATCAGGAGGTTTAGGAGCAACTCTCCCTCCCATGAATTATCAAATGCCTAACCCACTATTGTACAACACTGTCCTAGGGATGTCTTACTCCCAGTATGGACCTGTGTCTGAGTTACAAGCCCCACCTACCATGCCCTTTTTTGGAAATGGCATGCAAGATCCTTCCCAAAAATCTCAAAATCAACAACAAGCGGGAGGATCAACCCATGTTCATTCCCCATCCATAGTGTAGAATGTGCAAAATGAACAAACTGATCAACTAACCAGTGAGCTAGAAACTCTCAAGAAGACTCTATCTCAAATGTCTAATGACATGGCACAACTTAGGATAAACCCTCCCCACAACCAAAATCAGAATTATTAGAACTAGGGAGGTTACAACAACCAAGGGAATTACTCCAATCAAAATGGGAATCAGGATACCAACTGGAACTTTTAGAATCGGAATTCCTCTAACCAAAATTACCAAAATCAGAGAGGATATAACTAGAGGTTCAATAAAAACAATAGGCAGTGGAATACTGGACCTAACTATGAGGTAGTGCCTCATAATTATCAGTCAGGTGAGGAGAGATCACATACAACTAATGTAGCTGTAACCTTAACTACATGACTAATTGGTGCAGGTTACATGATGTTGCAGCATATTCAGAGGTTAATTACCCAGAGATGAAGAAAATAGTAAATATTGCACAAGTTGATGCCCATCCTCCAGTAGGAAATTCCAATCAGGATAATGGGTCAGTAAGTACTGCTATGAATTATGAGATTGTTGAAGAGAAATACCAATTTCCCATGTAGGGAGATAATGAGCCAGAGGAGGATGTGTATGATACCCAAGCCTTTCAGTGTAAAGGTGGTCATTTTTGAGAAATTAGAATAAGGGTCCATTTACTAGAATTGCACCTCCAAACAATATGGTCCCACCTAACCAAAATGTAGATAATAATCCACCACCACCAAAGGGAACTTATGACTCTCAGAATAGAGCTAATTTGCCTCCTTTTCCTAAATATCAAATGAGAAATGATTCAAAATTCAATTTTGTTGTAGAATTGCATAGACAAAAGACATCATTGTTATTCTTTGACATCATGAAGTGGTTCCTAGCTCAATGTGAAGTGGTATTGAAGGCCCTGGAGGAGGCACACCACTTAAAAGGAAAACTGAGGTCAATGTTGTAGGAGAACTAAAGAACATGCATGTACAAGTTGGATTAGATCCAAGGATCCAGACCTACATAAACATCCAAGTGGTTGACATCCCAGAGACATATGGTATGCTCCTAAGTCGGGAGCTAATGAAAATTATTGGGGGATATTTGTCCTTGGATTTCTCTCACATGTGGCTACCTTGGAAAGGGGTTGCAACACAGATAAGGATTGAGAGTGAACCAAGACTCAAACATATGATTATAGAGTATGATGCTTCAAATGAAGTAGCATACTTTGAGACTGAAATAGGAGTTTACAAACAAGAGGAAGTCCTTACTTTCTCTATACTTAATCCTAGGGATACATTGCCCCTAGAACACAGTGACCCAATGATCTGCATCAACCAGTAGGTTCTCATAAGGAAATTGCAACAAGATAAGCAGGTTTTAGGAGAAGAAACTAATTTGAGTAGTTTGTTACTTCCTAATTGGGGTAGGATTCATTATCACAATCATTCGGAGTTAACATGCCAATCATTCCTAGATATTTTAAGTCATGTAGACTAGCCTCAGCAAATATGTCAAGAGGAACCCCATATCCCAATCAATGAGTTTTTTTTTCAAGTTAAGGATGCTACCATTCTTACTAGGACTAGCCTTTCTCAAAAGGAAGGTTCCTCACCAGAAGAGCAAACTCCGGTTTTAGGCTCCAAAATTCAAGAAGAGGTTGAGGTGTCTCAATTACTATTCTATACACCTACCCCAGATGCTTTTCCAATGCCTAAGGTATTGATGAAAGATGAGTTGGATTGCAATTTAACCCAAGAACTTGTTTAGGGACTAATTTTTGAGAAAAATTAAAATATAGAAAAATCTTCAAGTGAGCTTTGTCCCAAGTCAATTTCTGATGACCAGCAAAAGTTCGAGCCACCAAATATCTCAAAGTAAGTCATACCCTGTTGTCCCTAAAAAGAAAGAACTCCCAGACAAAGACCAATTGTGGACTCTTAAATTCGATGGTTCCAAATGTAAAGCAGGAAGCAGAGCAAGGATTCAACTAACCAACCCGAAAGGGAAAACTTACTTTGCATCATACAGATTGCAGTTTTGCTGCACAAACAATGTGGCTGAGTATGAAGCACTTGCTCAAAGACTCATGTTTGCTCATAAAAAGAAGGTTATTGCTCTCACAATTATGGTGGATTCTAAAGTGATTGTAAAGCAGGTACGTAGCCAGTATACATGTCATAACAAAAGACTGGCTGCGTACAAAAACATAGTTTGGAATTTAATTGAAGACTTTGATGCTTTTGGGATTAGTTTGATCCCTAGAGAAGCTAATCAAATTGCAGATGCACTTGTTGTTGTTGCTAGCACATTAGAACCCATGCAAGATTCTGATTTAAAGAAATTTTCAGTTTTACTAATTTCAATCCAAGCAGTCCCTGATAATCACCAAAAATTTTAGGTATTTGATGATGATCAGCATATATTAGCCTTTTTGGCAAGTTCTAATGTTTTTCAAGGGCAGATAATAGATGAATCTGAAAGAGATCGGGGAGATTGGGATCCTGAGAAAGAGAGTGAAGAAGGGATATTGGATTTGAAAGGTAATAGCATTCCAAAAGGAATGGTAGCTTTGGAAAGAATATTTGATTCTAACCCACGGACTCGTCAAAGGGTGCCCACAAAGAGTGAAGGAGGGAAATATGAATCTGTCAATCTGACTCACTCGGGCCTTGAAAGGAATGTCCTCAAGAAATTAAGAATAAGATAGATAAAGTTTTGGAGTAGAACATTGAAGCCATTGCTTGGAGTTATGATGATCTAAAAACCTTTGACACTTTAGTGATCACACATACCATACCTCTCAAGCCATAAGCCAAGCCCTTTCATCAGAAACAATGCCCGGTCAATGCTTTAATTGAGCCCCTGATCCAGAAAGAGGTACAAAAGCTCCTATCTACAAGAATAATCTTTCCTATTAGACATTCTACTTGGGTGGCAAATTTAGTTCCTGTACGCAAAAATAATGGTGAAATCAGATTCTGTGTTGATTTCAGGAATTTAAACAAACCCTCTTAGAAAGATAAGTATCCATTGCCTTCTCTAGATGAAGTATTACAAAAGGTTAATGGATCTCAAATGATGTCATTCTTGGATGGCTATTATGGCTACAATCAAGTTCTTATCAGTCATGAGGATAGAATGAAAATAGCTTTCACCACCAAATGGGGCACATTTTCCTATCGAAGGATGCCATTCAGTCTTATCAATTTTGGAGCAACCTTTCAAACAGAAATGAACGTAGCTTTCAAATATTTGATAGGAAAATGTATAATCATTTATGTGGATGATTTAACCATCTTTTCTAAGAATAGAGAAGCCCATGTTGCTGATCTAGAAAAGGTTCTCAAGAAATGTATAAGTTATGGTGTCTCTCTCAATCCAAAGAAGTGTGTGTTTGGGTATCTGAAGGGAAAATTTTAGGTCACATCATATCAGAGGAAGGGATATCCATAGACCCTAATCGAGTGGAGGCTATCTTGAAATTGACAAGGCCAGGCAAAAACAAAGAAATGAGATCCTTCTTAGGTAGGATCAATTTTGTTAGAAAGTTTATAATAGGGTTTGTGGAGATTTTCAAACCTCTAAATGAAGTGATGAAGAAAGAGGTAAAGATTGAGTGGAGTGATGAGCCTAAATCTGCTTTCTCGCAGATCAAATAGTCAATATTTGAGGCACCTATTTTGACAAGCCCAGATTATTTAAAACCTTTTTATATCTATTCTTATGCATCTAACCATTCATCTACAGCTTTGTTAACACAACGAAGAGAAGAGGGAGAAGAAAGACCTATTTCCTTCATGAGCTCTCCATTTAAGAATGTAGAAGTGAGATACCCACTATTGGAGAAACAATCCTTTGCATTGGTATGAGTGGTAAAGAAGTTCAGACATTACATTCTTCGAAGTCAAGTAATGGCTATAGTTCCAGATCCAGTTGTGAAGTCTCTTTTGATGCAAAGTGAATTAGGAGAATGAACAGGAAAGTGGATGGAAATTCTACAAGAATTTGACTTAGAGATTCATCCAATGAAGCTTGTTCAAGGGTAAGGTTTTTCAAAAGCAATGGCAGATGTAGACAAAAATATCACTTGTCAGTAATACAACGTCTAGTCATTTACTAAGGATCCCTGGTATACAAACATGATTTTCTTCCTCCTTAATAATAGATGTCTAGAAGGAATGAATTCTACTCAGAGGAGAGCATTGAGGATGAAGCGTGCTCACTACATGCTTAAAGGGGGATCCATTTATAGAAAGAATTTTTAAGGGATCTACTTGCGCTGTTTAGATCAACAAGAGGCCAAGCATGCTATTTCTGAGTTCCATGGAAGGCATGGAACAGGACATGGATCTGCAGATACTTTGGCCCATCAGATTCTTAGATCAGGTTATTATTGGCCCTATGTATTTTGGGATACATACCAACATGTTAGAACGTGTCATGTATGTCAAACTTCTGCACCCAGGCAAAGAAATCCTACAATTCCTTTGCAACCAGTGTACAAGGTAAGGTTGTTTTCTCAATGGGCCCTGGATTTTGTAGGTGTTATTAATCACATTCTTTTGTAGGACATAAATTCATCTTGACTGCAACTAACTACTATACATGCTATACTAAGGCCCGACCCTCCAAAAATAGCACCATAGAGGTGGTCATCAAGTTCTTGACTGAGAACATCACAACCAGGTTTGGAGTTCCATTTGCTCTGGTATGTGATAATGGCCCTGCTTTTTCTTCTGTTGAATTCATTCAATGGGCATATGAGCATAAAATTATTTTGAAGTATTCATCTAATTACTACCCTAAGGGAAATGGAGTGGCTAAGTCCACTAATAAAAACTTGTTGGAAGTGATAAGAAAATTGCTAGAAAACAATCCTAGAGACTGGCACACCCAGTTGAGATTTTCCTTATGGGCAGATTGAACCCGAATCAAAGCAGCTCTAGGAAATTCACCTTTTAATTTAGTTTATGGCCAAGACCCAATCTTTCCGATCCATTTACAAATACTTGTTCTTAAGTTCATGCAGGAGTTTTATACCAAGGATGATAGGATCGAGGTTAGATTAATTAATTTTCTTAACATGGAAGAACAAAGAGATGTTGCTTTGCAACAATTCTCTAAACATCAGGTTGTCGTCAAATGCTAGTTTGACAAAAGAGCCAAGATAAAATCTTTTAGGATATCAAATCTTGTATTATTATGGGATAAAGCCAGAGAAAAGAAAGGAGATCACCAGAAGTTTGATAGACTCTGGTTAGGTCTGTATCAAGTGGCTGAGATACTAGGAGAGAATGCTTTTCGTTTAAGTACCTTAACAGGAGAGCCTGTTTCATTACCAGTTAATGGTCAATTTCTCAAGCACTATTTTGGTGCATAGAAGGTCTAATGTTTTAAAGAAAATATATTATACTATATCATATGTAGTTAAGTTTTTGTTTTTAGTTTTTGTTTTTATTTTTGTGTTTTGTTTTGTTCTTTTTCTTTGTTTTTGTTTGTTTTGTCTTGTCTTGTTTCATTGGAGATCTTCATTTTGTTCATCTCAAGACAAGGGGTTGTTATTCAAAGTATGCTACTGGTACTAGGAGAGAAATTGGTTTAGGCGTTTTCATCATCATCATTGAAAAGGATTTCATTCTAAAACTCATGTTTTATGACCATTCTAATCTAGGTTTGAAAAGTTATTAAGGATAAAAGATACATTGTGAATATCTCATGAAATGTGATCAAAAATCTGTCACCAAATTAGAAAAACATCTGACTAAGTAAATTCCTATCTATTTTAGGATGGTTCTACTTTTGATTCAAGTGAAAAATCTGATTCCAAGGCTATCATGAAATCCACTGTAGTTCTCAACCCACATTTCAGATCCATTGTGTCTGAGTATTGAGGAAGGTGCATAAAAGATTTCCACAAGTGAAGCTTGAGTAAAAAAAAAATGATAATGAAAAGAAAGAAAGAAGAGGCAAACTCAATATCAAATGGGTAATCAAGTATCTCTATCGGGGCTATGGATGTCGGGCTGGAAGTAGAGTAATGCTTTGAGAGAACTAGAGGTATCTT
>CM021102.1:86854620-86976940 GCA_007115665.2 Sequoiadendron giganteum | reverse complement strand
TTTTCCATCAATTATGTATTTTTCATGCTTCAAAATTTTAATTTTTTCAAGTAGGTATATGACTTGACCTTCTTTCTTACTCATAGAAATGGCTAGAGGATCAAACACTTGAGAGATATCTACTAACTGTTTCTCATACTCCTTCATTTTCTTCTCAATGTCCTCAATGAACTCAGACAAAGATAAGCATGACTTGTAAACATTTCCAACTTTAGATAAAGCACCTTAAATGTTATTTACATAGGTAGTTAATAAATATTTTTCATTAGCTATCATACCTTTCAATCTACTAAACCTTTTGCATCAAATTCTTTATGAACCTTATCCTCAACTAACTTTTCAAGAGACTCAAAGTGAGTACTTACAGAGTCGATAAGTTTCTTCATTAGATCGGATGGAGAAACGGATGAATCATTCACATATGTAGGCATGATCTTCTCTATGATACTGAATGCAAGAATTAGCATCTCAATATCTTCAATGTGAGATTTCAGTATCTGCTCCATTGCCTTAGCTAGAGAAAATGATGCTACCTTTAGCTTCTGAATAGGAGATAGAGTAACCAAGTTTATAGGACCCTTAACTAGTTCAGGATCAAACTCCTCTTTTTTTTCTTCTAAAACTCTTTTACTACCTTGGCATTGTCTCTTGCTTCCACAAAAACTTCCTTTGCCTCAACCTTCTTCTCTTCAGCCAGAGATTCTTTCTTGGCTTCAGGAATCTCTTTTTCCTCAACTGAAACAACTTTAGAAGCTTTAGTATCCATATGAATTTTAGTATCTTTCATATCTAGGGGATTCAGAGTATCCTCAATTGTATCTTCTTTCCCTTCTTCAATTACCAGACCAAATGGAACATTTTCATCATGAGATTAATCAGAAGCAACATTGTACCTATTCCTCAATAGAATTGCCTTAAGAATTTTCTCAATATCTCTTGCAACTTCTTCAGTTTGTTTGATCATAAGCTTATTCACCCCTGTTTTTCTCTTAAAATCCCTTTTTTCATCACTAAGGATCTTCTTCATTTCTTCCATTGACATTACCAAACACAAATCAACAAGTATCTATTCTCTCATTTGTTCTTCTTTAGTTTTTGAATTTACTCTCCTCATTTCTAAGATTTCATATAACCCTTTAGGTAAATTTGATATTATTTATAGGAGAGTCATATAGAAATTATTCAAATATTTTATTGTAGCTTCCTCAAAAATTCTCTGTCTGACACTATCAAAGGTGTCATACCATTTAGATAATGGCTTGAGATTACCTTCCTTAATCAAATATTTTCCCACTTCCTCTATAGACATACTTGATTTGTCAATTTTCACCTTTTTCTTTTCTTTTTCTTCACTGGAGGGCTTGTCCTTAGAGAATTTTGTTTCTTTTGTGCCCTTTTTTTTAATTTCTCTTACTTCATCAGATTCAATTTCTTCATCCTCTTCTACAACAACATAGACTCTTGTTCTTTTTTCTTTCTTCCTCTTTCCTTCTCTCCTAGATGTCTTAACTTGAGCTTTTACAGGGCTTGATTTCTATGTAGAACCGGATGAGAGTGTAGAGCTCCTGGTAGATCTAGATCTAGTAGAAGATGCTATCAAAATAGTAGACTCAGTTCTAGTAGGCTCTCCTTCTTTAGCTTGTTCTCTTTACCTCCTAGCTTCCCTCACTGTTTCAACTGATATCCCCATGCTCTCTACAAAAGCTTCGACATCCTTTCTCACCTTTTGGACTATCACAGGCTTCCTCATTTGGTTATGCACTTATATATCCTTTTCTTCAAAGGTACCAAACCTTTCTTCTATCAGATCCCGAGGTTTACTCAATAGGTGTTGAGAATACAACTCCAAAATGTGTTCTTCAACCTCATAACCTATAGGAATTATCTAGAATTTTCTAGGTTCTACATCTTCTATCAAACATCAATCAATGTCAACCATGAAGCAAATATTTTCCTTGTATTTTTCCACTATAGATGTAAGAATCCTTTCCCTAGCTTTCATTTCACTCTGAAAGCTTTTGAAGTAACCCCAAATAGCAGTTTTCCTTTCTTTATTGCTATCAATCCTATACAAGATGTTTCTTATTTTAATAGCTACCGGTTTATCACCTTGCCATTGCACTTTACCAACTCTCGAAACTTCATTCATGAAGTAGAAGAATAGAAATAGAAACAAGTTTCCATACTTGAAGGAATTTTCTTATCCTTCTTGATTTTGCCAAGATTTTCAATTAGTTGGCCTCAGAGTAACTCACATTGGTCATACTTGTTATGCCTTGCATAACCACCCCCTGTTTTTGCCTTGGTCAAAATGGGTCCCCCTTTATGTTTTTGTCCTTGGTTGTTTGTCAAACAAAGTTTGGAGTCTTTATTTTCCAACACTTTGTTTTTCTTTGGTTTCTTCTGTCAGAACCGGAATTGAAACCAAATCGGGTTTTAAGAACTTCTTTCAAAACTCATTCCTATTCCCATCCCAACAATTTTTCTTTCGAATTTCTTATTTTTTCTTTATCGAAGCCAAAGCCGAGGTAGAAGTTAAGTCCGATTTTATTCAAGGTTTCAAAATCCATTCGCATTCTGACTTCGCCTCTGCTTTTTGTTCTTTCATTTTAAACTAGGTTTTGTATGTTAAGTTTTCTTGTTTCAATCTTTTTTGTTTTATTTTAATTTTTTGTTTTGCTTTATTCTTTTTCGATGGAACCGGACCCAGAATGGGAACCAAGTTGGAAAGTTAGACAAGTCTCTGAAACCATTTTCATTTCATTCTTCTCCTATTGTTTCTTGGTCATTGACTTTACTAAAGTCGCACAACAGTAATGTGACAGTTCCTTTTGCAGTTCTAACTCTACTCTACTACATTTATTGCATTAATGAAAAGTGCCATGCATGCATGAAACTCTGAGTTTTTACCTTAATTAGGGATTAACGTGTAGTTATTACCACTATTTTTAAGAGATTGAATAGTGAACTAGAGTTGCAATGGATATTTTGTGCGAGTGAATAGATTGAAAGAGAGATAGTTACATGTGGATTGCTTCAGGAAGTTAACCTATTTATTTGCATTTGAGGTAGGGTTTTCTATTTTTCATTCTTCTTTTTATTTTTGCATTTTTTATTTTTGTTCATTTTTTATTGTTTTTCTTTGGGAAAATTCATGATTCTTAGTAAGTTCACATGTTTTTTTCTTCTTTCTCTGTTTGTTTGGATTTCTTGTCTTCATTTTTTATTTTGTATCTGGTTTCTTTGTTTTCAACATGGTCATTTTCACATTTTAGTCGTGACCACATCATGGTGCCCTAGTTTTTAAATGCATAGGTTAATTATGGTTTTTACAGTGAGTAGGGTTTGGTAACTTGTTGTTTTTACTTAGAAATCTTGTTTCACATTCAATCTGGTTAATTTAAATAGGCTTAAATTTGTGCCCTAGTTATTATATATTGAGGGTTTTTAGTTTAGGGTTTTGATGAATTTTTGTGTTCGTGTTTTTAATTTAAATATGATGCCTTGAAAGGTATAGTCACCTCTTGGTCATATGGGGATGGTGTTATTAGGTTATATTTAACCCCCCTTTCATTTTGATATGACCTGGTCCTTAAAATATGAAGTTATTTATCGAACTGTTAAAAATCACTTATGACGTCATGGTTATTTTAGGTCGAAGTGGGATCAAAATCAATCTAGAATTTGAACCATGTTTTCCAATAAGTATCGATTCCATTTCTATCCCATCTCCGAATTTTCTTATAGTGAGAAGTATTCTTTCAAAATAACGATAGAAGCAGAACCGAAACTGAATATGGAATTAGAAAATATGAGTGAAACCAAATTAGTTTCCATTTTGGTTCTGGTTCCGATTACCTTTCCAGTTTTGACTCCAGTCCCACTTGTTATTATTATAAATAACGGTTTTGGCTTTGAGCCCGACACTGTTTTAAAAGAACCTGTTTAGAAAAATTTTATGCTTGGTTCCACCTCCGATATATATATGAAGGGTAAGGTTTTGAAGCATATTTTGTGATGTTTATTCAAGGATCTAATTAGAGGTTTTGTTGTAGGAAATCTAAAGAATTTTAAGAGTATCAAGAGAAGCTTCCCAAAGGAATTGGCCTACAGAAATATCAAAGGCAGCAACTAAGCCTAAGAAGATTAAGCCGGAGAAACTACCTTATACTTTGAGGTATAACCATAGCGGTCCTGTTGCCACTACAAGAAAAGTGGAATTAGATTGGTCTGATATAACTGACACCAATCTAGGATCATACAATTTTGGGGAGTCATATTCAGAAACATTCACTGAGGATATAATAGGGAGAACTCAAAGAATAGTTGAGTCTGGATTGGCTCACATCACCTTATTTCCTCTGTCTATTTAGTGCTTGAATTTGATTATGATAGCAACAAGAGCTTACAATTCAGCCACTAGACAATGTATGGATTCACAAGACAATGTTATTATTGATTTAACTCCTCAAATTTTTCAACACATGCTTAGTGTCCCGGATCCAAAGAGCCCGGTACAGTTAAAGGAGGCAAAAGCTTTATATATATATAGAAAACACAAGGAGGCCAACAAAGCTCACTTGAACAATAAATGGTTGAGAATGGAGAAGAAGTCTCTAACCAAGCTTCATGATCAACCAAAGAGGACAAAATTCTACAAAGAAGTATCAAACCTAATAATTATGTTGTCTAGAGCCTTTGGGAAGAGGGATGCATTTCATTTCAAGGAATGGATGTTTCCCTTCATTCAAACCATATTTAATGGAAAACAACAGTTTGATTGGCCAATGATTGTCTCTGATGCTATTCATGACCAGTTAACTAGAATAAGGAAAACCAAGAGCTTTTTCATGACTTCTTATGTTGTCTATGCAGCAGCTAGAGGAGGCATCATTCCAGGTTTGAATAGGGTGGGAATATTGGGAGAAGCTAATGGATAAAGGAAAGTATGGGATCTATATGATCATCTATCTCTAAAAGTATCTAAAACACAATTTAGAAGGGTTAGTGATGCATTCTTATATGTAATTATTAACTAGCTTAATGGAGATGCAGGATATAGATTGAGTCAAGAAGCTATGGCCTTTATCATGGAATGGGGATGTTGGTATATAGAATACCCCAAGTTCACTTATTTTAGACTGGCTGGGTTTGAAGGTCATCCCCACTTACTTCCAAGATGTTGTAGCAACATGATAGTTCTAATGAAATTTGTATATCAAGCTTTGGGGATCAATGCCCGATTTGGATTGAAGCACAAAACAGGGTGTCATAAGTTTCCCATGCAATTGGGTGAATACAACTACCAACATCTTGTGGGAGCTAAGGTAGTTTGTAGTGAATTGATACATCTGAAGCTAGGTTTGTATATTGCTCGAAAGCGCTTTGATCCAAGGAATAAAATGAATGCCTTGTTGCCTTCAGTGTTTGATAAAAAATTTAACCTGTTACGGGATTTTTGGAGTGATCTTCAAGATTAGTATGACCTCAAGAAAATGAATTATGAGAGGTTACCCGTCTCACTCATGGTAGAATTTGGGATCAAAGATGACATCCCTGATACATTAGTGGATGATGGAGTTGTGTTAGATCCAACATATGAAGGATTAAATATTAGCACCAAAAGCTTGGATCTGATGGACTAGGATGGTGATGAGACCATTGATATCAAACAAATAGGGGGGCCAATCTTGGATAGAAGTATCCACTAGGCTGTCCTAAGAACCAAAAAACCTCAGGGACTGGATCCTAAGAAGGGGAAAGGGTATAAAATGATTAAGAGGAAATTCAATTCCAAGGAGCCTTTGGAGTTCTTTCCCTCTGACATTGAAGAAATCGATCTTGAAGCCTCTACCCAAGAGTTACCTGGAGTACAAGAGGGGGATGCCCAAATAGGACTGATTGTTTCAACATCAAAAATAGGTGAGTCATTTGCTCAAGTCCCTCTTAGAGAGAAACCAAGCCGAGAGATGCCTGAAGGAACTCTTCATGGTATAGCTAAAGCATTAAAGGGAAAATAGAAGTAGTAGGAGATCCATGAGGTGGAAACAGACTCTGATGAGACCTTATTAGAGAAAGATGCACAAGAAAAGATGCCTCTAGAGGAGGAAATGGAACATATTCTGATAGAGGAAGACCAATGGACCCTATTTGAGGAGAAAAAGAAAGCCTCGGATTCTCAAGCACATGCAGAGGTAATAAAAAACAAAAAGGCAATTGATGCTAAGGCACAAGCTAATGCCTTACTCCAGCAACACTAGGTAGAAGCCAAAAAAAGAGCTGATGAAATAGAAAAATAGCAAGGCAAAAGGAGCAAGAGCTTAGGATCAAAGAAGAAAACATTAAGATAAAGTTAATAAAAAAAAATCATGATCTGGAGGAAGAAAACACAAAGCAACGAAGGGAAAGAGAAGTTCTTAAGGCCAAATTGAAGCTTGCCCAAGAGACCTATAAAGAGAAAAGAGGAAGCAAAATGATTGCAAAAGGGGAAGGATGCTAAGGAGCTAGCCAAGTAACTACAGAAAGAAAATGGCAGATGCAGATAAACTTAAGGAATTGGAGGAAGAGAGAAACTGAGAACTTGAGAAGAACAGATTAGAAGAAGAAAATTTGAAGAAGGAAGAATAAGAAAAGAGGATACAAGAAGGGAAGGACAGAGAGGAAACTGAAAAGCTTGCTCAGAAAAATGTGGAGCAAGAACAACAAGAGGTACAAGGGATTGATTCTCAACCTAAATTAAATATGTCACAACCCTCTACTATTGTTTCTTCTTCTTCAATTATAATGACCACTACTCCATGTGCTCCCACTTGGTTGAAATTGGATCTTCAAAAGAGATCAATGACACCTTCATAGCCTCTCAATTGGGATGATATGATGAAGGAAATTGAAAAAGAAAGGCCCAAGAAGAAGGCCTAAATCCTACATTCAACTAGGGTCACCGATAGTGGAAAAATTGTTGTTGAATGTGCCATACCAATGATGGGCAAGTATGTAGGAGACATGTGATTGAATGACTACTAGTTGGGAACTATTAACTTGGGGAGACCCACAAGAGATCAACAGATGAATTTGATAGATGTGGTAGCTTCATCCACTAAATCAAGAATGATGAAAGATAAGCAAAGAAAGAATGAGCTTAAGGCTCAGTTGGATCAGTTGCATACTTTCTTGAAGAGTGTTTCTACTCTGAGGTCACAAAAAATTTCCACCATTGAGACACCAATTTTACTTAGTAAGAAAGAGGTGGATGATTTGGTACAGGTAAGGAGTAAGGCAGAGATGTTGGATAGGTGGACTGATAAGATAAATTGGGAAATATGTGAAGTGTTGGACAATAGCTTTGAGGTTCATAAAATAACGGAGTAGTTAATAGAGGAAATGAATCAATATGTCAAAGTATTGGGAGAAAAAGAGGAGGAGTACACATGATATAGTCAGAGGTTAGTAAATTTCCAAAGTCCACTCTTCTAGAATATTCAATACTTGAAGAGGACAATAAATATTTTTTTGAAAAGACTTCTAGCATACTTTGGTTTAGGTCTGACGTTTTATACAAGCATAAAAATGAAGTTCAAGATTTTGTCAAGGATCTGAATGAATAGTTTGAGGAATTGGAAGAAATTATTGTTGTCATAGTAAATGCTAATATATCGGTAAAAGAGGGTCTAGCTTTCAGCCAAATAAAGGATAAATGGGATGATAGGTTTAAAGAGGTCATGCAAAAAGGAGATGATGGAGAAGATCTGTTGTTAGATTGGTTAATGGCTATTAAAGAAGAGATAAGGGCAACTAAGAGGGAGTTAACAAAGTTAAAGGACATGAGAGGATTTGTTGTTGCGGAATTATAAAGGATCAAGTTTGAAGACAACTGGGTTGATGGGCCAGATTTGGATATGCTTCAACAAGTCTTCTCTAGCTATGATGAATACATTACAGAGTAGGCTTTGCATGCATTATTGATAACCTCATGCATGCATGGTTTTATTTTTCTCCTCTGCATGCATAACTGGCACTTTGTGGGTGCATGGATTTCTTTTATCCTCTTTGTTCTTCTCTCTAGTTTAACTGAATCATCTAGGTGGGAACTAGAGATCAAATTGATCTAAGTTTCCAAGAAGACTTAATTCCTGAAAAGGTGGATCAACCTGAGATAGAAAGGCCTTCATATTTTTGTACATCTATAAATACCTGTGAGGTATCATATTGTAAGGGTCGGCTGATGAGAATAAGATTATCCACTTGATAGTAGGAGATATAATTTTATATAGTTTTTATAGAGATACTTTGCTGCTTTATTTACAGTTGAATATAATTACAGGTTTTTATGCAATATGGTGTTGGAATTGAGTTTTATTGGATAAGTTTTCTGAATTATGAGTGTTTCTTATGTGATGAAAATAATTAGAAGAAACTAGATTTTAAGATTATTTCATTAGATTATCTGTGAATTGATTTTATTGAAAGTCTATTGATCTATGGTCTTGGCAACGAATGAGAGTGTGTTCCTTTATCTTTTACATATTTATGATGTGTGATTGTAATGTTAAATTAAGAACCTTAGATGCATGCAATGGTATGGACTATTCTATAAATTGTATCATGCTATGGTTCTCTTGATCTATTGGAAGAACATTCATTGTTGAATATATATGTTTGGATACTAGATAATTTTCTTTCATGTTTTACTGATATACGCCTTGATCTATCTTTTTCTTTTATTTAAAAACCCCCTTTTCATTACGAATATTTCATTGAATAAGTCATTGCTTGCATTCCTTATTACCAGCAAAGGCCCCTTGAATATTACAGTTGCATGGACCAATTGTGTGAAACCAAACAATTGAGAACTGGCTACCAAGACCTTGGGCGTTAGGCTACTATATGTTTTCTTTCTTTTTCAGGAGAATAGAGTAGAGATATTTTTTTTAATGTTGTTTGTGTCATTTTCCCCATCAATAGATCTAGTGCTAGAAGGAAGGCCTGAAGGAACAAGTTGTCTCACATTGGGTCATTTTCGTTGAAGAAATATGGGAGGATTCTTAGATCCTCTATTGATCCTAAACCATTACAAGAACTCCAAACCCCAGTTAGACCTAGACCTCATGCTCGTAGAATATTGATACCTATATTGCCACCACCACTTACTCCACCAGGATTTCAGCCAAATCTACCTACACCAGCACTAGTTCAACCTACATCACCACCACTAGCTCAACCAGTATCACCTCCACCTGTTAGGCCAGTATCACCACCAATTCAGCCTATATCACCAATCGCTCAACCAATCCTACCCATGACTTATTTTGTGAATAACCCCTCTTCGTTAGGGACTATTCTAGGAGGAATCCATGATTTACCCAAGAACCCAAAAAAGTTTTTTCCTAAGTACATGCATGGCAAATCAAGAAGTGTTGAGGAGCATATACAAGCATTCAAAGATGCTTGTACATGTGCTCAAGTTTCTCATTAGTACATGGTATGTAGATTGTTTCCTTATTGTTTGGGAGACATGGCATATAACTAGTACTTAAATCTGCCCTGGGAATCTATTCTGGGTTGGACAGATTTAGAAAATTCATTCATTAATTAGTTTTGGGTTTATGTAGACCCTGCCATATTGTATCACTAGTTTTCCACCATAAGAAAGGAACATCATGAGCCACTGCCTCTATTCAACACTAGGTTCCAAAGGATGTTTCGTAGACTACAAGACTCTTACATAGTAGCTAAGAATATTTTCATTCGGGCATATTTAAGAGTTGTTGATTCCATAATTGCCTTATTCCTGCAAAGAAATTATCAGGCCAATGAGATTGACTCCCTATCTAAGGTTTATCATCTAGCTATCAAATTGCAACAATAGATAAGTTTGCAATCAGGAGGTTTAGGAGCAACTCTCCCTCCCATGAATTATCAAATGCCTAACCCACTATTGTACAACACTGTCCTAGGGATGTCTTACTCCCAGTATGGACCTGTGTCTGAGTTACAAGCCCCACCTACCATGCCCTTTTTTGGAAATGGCATGCAAGATCCTTCCCAAAAATCTCAAAATCAACAACAAGCGGGAGGATCAACCCATGTTCATTCCCCATCCATAGTGTAGAATGTGCAAAATGAACAAACTGATCAACTAACCAGTGAGCTAGAAACTCTCAAGAAGACTCTATCTCAAATGTCTAATGACATGGCACAACTTAGGATAAACCCTCCCCACAACCAAAATCAGAATTATTAGAACTAGGGAGGTTACAACAACCAAGGGAATTACTCCAATCAAAATGGGAATCAGGATACCAACTGGAACTTTTAGAATCGGAATTCCTCTAACCAAAATTACCAAAATCAGAGAGGATATAACTAGAGGTTCAATAAAAACAATAGGCAGTGGAATACTGGACCTAACTATGAGGTAGTGCCTCATAATTATCAGTCAGGTGAGGAGAGATCACATACAACTAATGTAGCTGTAACCTTAACTACATGACTAATTGGTGCAGGTTACATGATGTTGCAGCATATTCAGAGGTTAATTACCCAGAGATGAAGAAAATAGTAAATATTGCACAAGTTGATGCCCATCCTCCAGTAGGAAATTCCAATCAGGATAATGGGTCAGTAAGTACTGCTATGAATTATGAGATTGTTGAAGAGAAATACCAATTTCCCATGTAGGGAGATAATGAGCCAGAGGAGGATGTGTATGATACCCAAGCCTTTCAGTGTAAAGGTGGTCATTTTTGAGAAATTAGAATAAGGGTCCATTTACTAGAATTGCACCTCCAAACAATATGGTCCCACCTAACCAAAATGTAGATAATAATCCACCACCACCAAAGGGAACTTATGACTCTCAGAATAGAGCTAATTTGCCTCCTTTTCCTAAATATCAAATGAGAAATGATTCAAAATTCAATTTTGTTGTAGAATTGCATAGACAAAAGACATCATTGTTATTCTTTGACATCATGAAGTGGTTCCTAGCTCAATGTGAAGTGGTATTGAAGGCCCTGGAGGAGGCACACCACTTAAAAGGAAAACTGAGGTCAATGTTGTAGGAGAACTAAAGAATGTGCATGTACAGGTTGGATTAGATCCAAGGATCGAGACCTACATAGACATCCAAGTGGCTGATATCCTAGAGACGTATGGTATGCTCCTAAGTCAGGAGCTAATGAAAAGTATTGGGGGATATTTGTCCTTGGATTTCTCCCACATGTGGTTACCTTGGAAAGGGGTTGCAACACAGATAAGGACCGAGAGTGAACCAAGACTCAAGCATATGATTACAAAATATGATGCTTCAAATGAAGTAGCATATTTTGAGACTAAGATAGGAGTTTACAAATAGGAGGAAGTTCTTAATTTCTTTGTACTTAATCCTAGGGATACACTACCCCTAGAACATGGTGACCCAATGGTCTGCATCAACCAGCAAGTTCTAATAAGAAAATTGCAACAAGATAAGTTGGTGTTAGGAGAAGAAACTAATTTGAGTAGTTTGTTACTTCCTGATTGGTGTAGGATTTATTATCACAATCATTCAGAGTTAACATGCCAATCAAATATTATGTCACTTGATACAGACATCACCAAAGTGATTCAGACGATGTCATTTTTAGATGGTTATGTTGGTTACAATCAAGTTGTGGTCAGTCATGAGGATAGAATGAAGACAACTTTCACCACCAAATGGGGAAAATTTTCCTATCGGAGGATGCCATTCGATCTTATCAATGTTGGAGCAACCTTTCAAAGGGAAATGGATGTAGCTTTCAAAGATTTTATAGAAAAGTATATAATCATTTATGTGGATGATTTAACTATCTTTTCTAAGAATAGAGAAGACCATGTTGCTGATCTGGAAAAGGTTCTCAAGAAATGTATAAGTTATGGTGTCTCTCTCAATCCAAAGAAGTGTGTGTTTAGAGTATCTGAAGGGAAACTCCTGGGTCACATCATATCAGAAGAAGGGATATCCATTGACCTTGATCGAGTGGAGGCCATCTTGAAATTGACAAGGCTAGGCAGTAAGAAATAAATGAGATCCTTCTTTGGTAGGATCAATTTTTTTAGAAAGTTTATAATAGGGTTTGCAGAGATCATCAAACCTCTAAATGAAATGATGAAGAAAGAAGAAAAAATGGAGTGGAGTGAAAAGGCTAAATTTATTTCTCGCAGATCAAATAGTCTATATCTAAGGCACCTTTTTTGAAAAGCCCATATTATTTAAAGCCTTTTAATATCTATTCTTTTGCATCTGACCATTCATGTGCAGTTGTGTTAACAGAACGAAGAGGAGAGGGAGAAGAAATACCTATTGAATTTATGAGCTCTCCATTTAAAAATGTAGAAGTGAGATACCCACCACTGGAAAAACAAGCCTTTGCATTAGTACGAGTGGTAAAGAAGTTTAGACATTACATTCTTTGAAGTCAAGTAATGGCTATAGTTCCAGATCTAACTGTGAAGTCTCTTCTGATGCAAAGTGAATTAGGAGAACAAAGAGGAAAGTGCATGGCAATTCTGCAAGAATTTGACTTAGATATTCATCCGATGAAACTTTTTCGAGGACAAGGTTTATCAAAAGCAATGGCAGATGTGGACAGAAATATCATTTGCCAGTAGTACACTGTCCAATCATTTACTAAGGATCCCTAGTACACAGACTTGATTTTCTTCCTCCTTAATAATAGATGTCCAAAAGGAATGAATGCTACTTAGAGGAGATAATTGAGGATGAAGAGTACTCACTACATGCTTAAAGGGGTATCTATCTACAAAAAGAATTTTCAAGGGATTTACTTGTGCTGTTTAGATCAGCAAGAGGCCAAGCATGCTATTTCTGAGTTTCAAGGAAGACATGGAACAAGACATGGATCTGGGGATGCTTTGGCCCATCAGATTCTTAGATCAAGCTATTATTGGCCTTATGTATTTTAGGATGCACATCAACATGTCATAACCTATCATGTATGCCAAACTTCTGCACCTAGGGAAAGAAATCTTGTAATGCCTTTGCACCCAGTGTATGAGGTAAGTCCATTTTCTCAATGGGTCCTAGATTTTGTAGGTGTTACTAATCCTAATTCTTATGTAGGAGATAAATTCATCTTGACTATAATTGATTACTATACACATGGGACTGAGGTCCAACCCTGCAAGAATAGCACCACAGAGGTGGTCATCAAGTTTTTTACTAAGAGCATCACAACTAGGTTTGGAGTTCCATTAGCTCTGGTATGTGATAATGGCCTTGATTTTTCTTCTCAAGGATTCATTCAATGGGCATATGAGCATAAAATTATTTTGAAGTATTTATCTAATTACTACCCTCAGGGAAATGGAGTGGTTGAGCCCACTAATAAAAACTTGTTGGAAGTGATAAGAAAATTACTAGAAAACAATCCTAGAGACTGGCCCACCTAGTTGAGATTTTCCTTATGCGCAGATCGAACCCAAATCAAAGTAGCTCTAGGAAACTCACCTTTTAAGTTAGTCTATGGCCAAGACTCGATCTTCCTAATCCATTTACAGATACCTATTCTTAAGTTAATGCGGGAATTTTATACCAAGGATGATAGGATTGAGGTTAGATTACTTAATTTTCTTAACATGGAAGAGCAAAGAGATGTTGCTTTTCAAAAATTCTCTAAGCATTAGGCTATCGTCAAATGTTGGTTTGACAAAAGAGCCAAGATAAAATCCTTTAGGATATTAGATCTTGTATTACTATGGGATAAATCCAAAGAAATGAAAGGAGATCACCAGAATTTTGATAGACTTTGGTTAGGTCTGTATCAAGTGGCTAAGCTACGAGGTGAAAATGCTTTTCATTTAAGTACCTTAATAGGAGAGCCTGTTCCATTACCAGTTAATGGTCAGTTTCTCAAGCACTATTTTGGTGCATAGACTAATGTTTTAAATAAAATGTATTATATTGTATCATATGTAATTAAGTTTTTTCTTTTAGTTTTTAGTTTTATTTTTTGTGTTTTTTTTTGTTTTTTTTGCTTTTTTTTTGTTTTTTTTTTTCTCTTGTTTCATTGGGGATCTTCATTTTGTTCATCTCAAGACAAGGGGTTGTTATTCAAAGCATGCTACTGGTACTAGGAGAGAAATTGGTTTAGGTGTTTTCATCATCATCATTGGAAAGGATTTCATTTTGAAACTCATGTTTTATGACCATTCTAATCTGGGTTTGAAAAGTTATTGAGGATAAAAGATACATTGTGAATATCTCATGAATTATGATAAAAAATCTATCACCAAATTAGAAAAAAAAAAATCTGCCTAAGTAAATGCCTATCTGTTTTAGGATGGTTCTACTTTTGATTAAAATGAAAAATCCAATTCCAAGACTATCATGAAATCCACTATAGTTCTCAACCCACATTTCAGATCCATTATGTCTGAGTATTGAGGAAGGTGCATAAAATATTTTCACAAGTAAAGCTTGAGTAAAAAATGATAATGAAAAGAAAGAAAGAAAGAAAAGGAAAAATCAATATCAAATGGGTAATCAAGTATCTCTATCGGGGCTATGGATGCCTGGGTAGCATTAGAGCAAGGCTTTGAGAGAACTAGAGGTATCTTCGTAGGGGCTATAGACACCAATCTGGAAGCGAAGCAATACCTAGGATTTTATTGCACACACTCAGATTTACAAATAACTCATGAGCTTATACATCTAAGATTCTAGCTCAACCTTATTCTAGATATATATGATCTTATTCAAGTTAGCATGCTTCATAAACCAAGTAGTTTTAGGCTGACTAAAATTTTCTTTGGGTATCTTGAAAATGGGTAAACCATTTTCTCAGTCAAGTTGCCATTTGTTATGCCTTGCATAACCACCCCATCTTTTTCCTTGGTCAAAATGGGTCCCCCTTTATGTTTTTTTCCTTGGTCATTTGTCAACCAAAGTTTGGAGTCTTTCTTTTCCAACACTTTTTTTTTCTTTGGTTTCTTTTGTCGGAACCAGAACCAGAACCGAATCGGGTTTTAAGAACTTCTTTCAAAACTCATTCCCATTCCCATCTCGATAGTTTTTCTTTCAATTTTTTTTTTGTCTTTGTTAGAGCCGGAGCCGCAGTGGAAGTTAAGTCCATTTTTATTCCAAGTTTCAATATCCATTCCCGTTCCAACTCCGCCTCCACTTTTTGGTCTTTCATTTTAAACTAGGTTTTGTATGTTAAGTTTTCTTGTTTCAGTCTTTTTGTTTTATTTTGATGTTTTGTTTTGCTCTATTCTTTGTTGATGGAACCAGACCCAGAATGGGAACCAAGTTGGAAATTTATACAAGTTTCATAAACCATTTTCATTCCAATTCTGCTCCCATCATTTCTTGGTCATTGACTTTACTAAAGTCGCAAAGCAATAATGTGTCAGTTCCTTTTGTAGTTTCGACTCCTCTCTACTACATTTATTGCATTAATGATATGTGTCATGCATGCGTGAAACTTTAATTTTTTACCTTAATTAGGGATTAACATGTAGTTATTACCATTATTGTTAAGAGATTGAAGAGTGAACCAGAGTTGCAGTGGAGATTTTGTGCGAGTGAATCGATTAAAAGAGAGATAGTTGCACGCGGATTGCTTCAGGAAGTTAACCTATTTATTTGCATTCGAGGTAGGGTTTTCTATTCCCGTTCTTCTTTTTATTTGTGAATTTTCCATTTTTGTTCATTTTGAATTGTTTTGCTTTGGGAAAATTAATGATTCTCAGTAAGTTTGCATATTTTGTTTGGATTTCTTCTCTTCATTTTTGCTTTTGTATATCGAGGTTTTTTAGTTTAGGGTTTTGACTCATTTATGTGTTCGTGTTTTTAATTTAAATATGATGCCCTAAAAGGTATAGTCTCCTCTCTCTCATATGGGGATGGTCTTATTAGGTTACATTTAAGCCTCCTTTCATTTTAGTATGACCTGGTCCTTAAAATATGAAGTTATTTATTGAACTATTAAAAATCACTTATGACGTCATGGTTATTTTAGGTGGAAGTAGCATCAGAATCAATCTAGACTTTGAACCATGTTTTCCAATAAGTATCTATTCCATTTCCATCTCGTCTCTAGCTCCACTTATAGTGAGAATAATTCTTTCAAAATAATGATAACCTGGTCGAAAGCGGAACCGAAACTAAATATGAAATTGGAAAATCTAAGTGAAACCAAATCAATTTCCGTTCCGGTTCCAATTCTGACTCTAGTACTGCTTGTTATTATTTTAAATAACATTTTTGGCTCTAAGACCTATAGTGTTTTAAAAGAGACTGTTTAGAATGTTTTTATGCTTGGTTTTGCCTCCGATATATATATATGAAGGGTAAGGTTTTGAAGCATATTTTGTGATGTTTATTCAAGAAACTAATTAGAGGTTTTGTTGCAAGAAAGCTAAAGAATGTCATGAGTATCAAGAGAATATTCCCAAAGGAATTGGCTTGCAGAAACATCAAAGGCAGCAACTAAGCCTAAGAAGATTAAGTTGAAGCAGCTACCTTATACTTTGAGTTATAACCATAGGGGTCCTATTGTCACTCCAAGAAAAGTGGAATTGGATTGGTCTGCTATAACTTACACCAATCTAGGCTCATTCAATTTTGGTGAGTTGTATTTAGAAACATTCATTGAGGATATAATAGGGAGAACTCAAAGAATAGTTGAGTCTAGCTTGGCTCACATCACCTTATTTCCTCTGTCTATTCAATGCCCGGAGTTGATTATGAAAATAGTAGGTGCTTACTATTTAGTTACTAGGTAGTGTATGGATTCACTGGACAATGTTATTATTGATTCAACTCCTCAAATGTTTCAACACATGTTTAGTATTCCAGATCCAAAGAGCCTAGTATAGTTAAAGGAGGCAAAAGCTTTTGAGATATATAGCAAACACAAGGAGGCCAACAAAGCTCACTTGAATGAGAAATGGTTGAGAATGGAGAAGAAGTCTCTAACCAAGCTTCATGATCAACCAAAGAGGACAAAATTCTATAAAGAAGTATCAGACCTAATAATGATGTTGTCTAGAGCCTTTGGGAAGAGGGATGCATTTCATTTTAAGGAATGGATGTTTCCCTTCATTCAGACCATCTTTAATGGAAAACATCAGTTTGATTGGCCAATGATTGTCTTTGATTCTATTCATGACCAGTTAACTAGAATAAGGGAAACCAAGAGATTTTTCATGAATTCTTATGCTGTATATGCAGTAGCTAGAGGAGGCATCTTTCCAAGTTTGAATAGGGTGGTAATATTGGGAGAAGCTAATGGACAAAGGAAATTATGGGATCATTATGATCAACTATATCTAACAATATTTGAAACACAATTTAGAAGGTTTAATGATGCATTGTTATATGTAATCTTTAACCAGCTTAATGGAGACGCAAGATATAGATTGAGCCAGGAAGCTATGGCCTATTTCACAAAATGGGTATGTTCATATATCCATTACCACAATTTCACTTATTTCAAACCTGCTGGGTTTGAAGGTCATCCCCATTGACTTCTAAGATGTTGTAGCAACAGGATGGTTCTAAGGGAATTTGTATATCAAGCGCTGGGGGTCAATGTCCGATTTGGATTGAAGCACAAAATAGGGTGTCATAATTTTCCCATGCAATTAGGTGAATACAGCTACCAAAATATTGTGGAAGCTAAGTTAGTTTTTAGTGAATTGATACATCCAATAGGTTTGTACACTGCTCGAAATCACTTTGACCCAAGGAAGAAAATGAATGCCTTGCTGCCTTCGGATTTTGATAAACATTTTAACCTATTAGAGTATTTTTTAAGTGATCTTCAAGATTATGATGACCTTAGGAAAAGGAATTATGAGAGGTTGCACATCTCACTCAAGGTAGAATTTGGGATCAAATATGGCATCCCTAATACATTAGTAGATGATGGAGTTGTGTTAGATCCATCATATGAAGCATTAAATATTGGCACCAAAATCTTGGATCCGGTGGACTGGGATGGTGATAAGACCATTGATATCAAACAAATAGGGAGTCTAGTCTTGGATAGAAGTATCCAATAGGCTGTCCTAAGAACCAAAACTGCTTAAGGACCGACTTCTAAGAAGGGGAAAGGATATAAATTAATTAAGAGGAAATTTCCTTCCAAGGAGCCTTTGGATTTCTTTCCTCCGGATATTGAAGAGATCAAGCTTGAAGCCTCTACCCAAGAGTTACTTGGAGTACAAAAGGGGGATACCCAAATAGGACTGGTTGTTTCAACATCAAAAATAGGTGAGTCATCTGCTCAAGTCCCTCTTAAAGAGAAACCAAGCAGAGAGATACCTGAAGGATCTCTTCATGGTATAGCTGAAGCATTAAAGGGAAAAGAGATGGAGAAGGAGATCCATGAGGTGGAAACAAACTCTGATGAGACCTTATTAGAGAAAGATGCACAAGAAAAGATGCCTCTAGAGGAGGAAATTGAACATATTCTGACAGAGGATGATCAATGGGCCCTATTTGAGGAGGCAAAGAAAGCCTTAGATTCTCAAGCACATGCATAGGCAATAGAAAAGAAAAAGGCAATTGATGCTAAGGTACAAGCTGATACCTTAATCCAAAAATACTAGGAAGAAGCCAAACAAAGAGCTGATGAAATAGAAAACAAACAAAGGTAAACGGAGCAGGAGCTTAGGATCAAAGAAGAAAATGATAAGCTAGAGTTATATCATAAAATTCATGATCTGGAGGAAGAAAAGGCAAAGTAATGAAGGGAAAGAGAAGTTCTTGTGGCCAAATTGAAGCTTGTTGAAGAGGCCTATCAAGAGAAAGAGGAAGCAGAATGACTGTAAAAGGGGAAGGATGTTGAGGAGTTGGCCTAGCAGCTATAGAAAGAAAAGGAAGATGCATATAAACTTAAGGCATTGGAGGAAGAGATAAATCGAGAACTTGAGAAGAAGAAAAGTTGAAGAAGGAAGAAGAAGACAAGAGGATACAAGAATGAAAGGATAAAGAGGAAGCTAAAAAGCTTGCTCAGAAAAATGTGGAGCAAGAACAACAAAAGATACAAGGGGTTGATTCTCAACCTAAATTAAATATGCCACAACCGTCTACTACTGTTGCTTCTTCTTCAACTATAATGACAACTAATCCAAGTGCTCCCACTTGGTTGAAATTGGATCTTCAAAAGAAATTAGTGACACCTTCACAGCATCTCAATTGGGACGATATGATGAAGGAAATTAAAAAATAAAGGCCCAAGAAGAAGGCCAAAATCCTACATTCCACTAGGCTCGCCAATATAGGAGAAATTGTTACTAAATGTGCCATACCAATGATGGACAAGGATGTAGGAGACATGCAATTGACTGACTACTAGTTGGGCACTGGTAACTTGGGGAGACCCACAAGAGATCAACACATGAACTTGATAGATGTGGTAGCTTCATCCACTAAATCTAGAATGATGAAAGATAAGCAAAGAAAGGATGAGCTTAAGGCTCAGTTGGATCAGTTGCATAATTTTTTGAAGAGTTTTCTACTCCAAGGTCACAACAAATTTCCACCATTGAGACACCAATTTTACTTAGTAAGAAAGAGGTGGATGATTTGGTATAGGTAAGGATTAAGGCAAAGATGTTGGATAGGTGGAATAATAAGATAAATCAGGAAATATGTGAAGTGTTGGACAATAGTTTTGAGGTTCATAAAATAATGGAGGAGTTAATAGAGGAAATGAACCAATATGTCAAAGTATTGGGAGAATAGGCGGAGGAGTACAAAGGATATAGTCAGAGGTTGAAGGAGGTTAGTAAATTTCCAAAGTCCACTCTTCTAGAATAGTCAATACTTGAAAAGGACAATAAATATTTTTTGGAAAAGACTTCTACCATACTTCGGTTTAGGTCTGAATTTTTATACAAGCATAAAAATGAAGTTCAAGATTCTATCAAGGATCTGAATGAAAATTTTGAGGAATTTGAAGTAGTTATTCCTGTCATAGTAAATGTTAATATACCGGTAAAAGAGGGTCTACCTTTGAGCCAAATAAAGGAGAAATGGGATGATAGGTTTAAAGAGGTCATACAAAAAGGAGATGATAGAGAAGATATTATGTTAGATTGGTTAATGGATATTAAAGAAGAGATAAGGGAAGCTAAGAGGGAGTTAACAATGCTAAAGGACATGAGAGGATATTTTGTAGCGGAATTAGAAAGGATCAAGTTTGAAGACAGCTAGGTTGATGGGCTAGATTTGAAAATGCTTCAACAAGTCTTCTCTAGTTACAATGAATACATTACAGAGTAGGCTTCGCATGCATGATTGATAACCTCATGCATGCATGGTTTTCTTTTTCTCCTCTCCATGCATAATTGGAAGTTTGTGGGTGCATGGCTTTCTTTTCTCCTCTCTATTCTTCTCTCTAGTTTAACTGAATGATCAAGGTGGGAACTAGAGATCAAATTGATCTGAGTTTCGAAGAAGACTTAATTCATAAAAAGGTGGATCGATCTAAGATAGAAAAGACTTCATATTTTTGTACATCTATAAATACCTATGAGGTATCATATTGTAAGGGCTGACTAATGAGAATAAGATTAGGCACCTGATAGTAGGAGATAAAAAAAATTGTAGTTTTTGTACAGATACTTTGTTTCTTTATTTATAGTTGAATATAATTACAATTTTTTATGCAATATGGTGTTGGAACTGAGTTTTATTGGATAAGGTTGATGAATTATAGTCTATCTATATGCTAGTGATTATGTTGAAGCATGAGTGTTTCTTATGTGATGAAAATCATTAGAAGAAACAAGATTTAAAGATTATTTCATTAGATTATCTTTGAATTGAGTTTATTGAAAGTCTGTTGATCTATGGTCTTGGTAATGAATGAGAGTGTGTTCCTTTATCTTTGAAATATTTATGATGGGTGATTGTGATGTTAAATTAAGAACCTTAGATGCATGCAACGGTATGGACTATTATGTAAATTATATCATGCTATGGTTTTCTTGATCTGTTGGAAGAACGCTCATTGTTGAAGATATATGTCTAGATACTAGATAAGTTTCATTCATTTTTTACTGATGTACACCCTGATCTATCTTTTTATTTTATTTAAAAACCCCTTCTCATTAAGAATAGTTTGATGAATAAGTAATTGCTTTCATTCCTTATTACCAACAAAGGCCCCTTGAATATTACAGTTGCATGGACCAATTGAGTGACACCAGACAATTGAGAACCAGCTACCAGGACCTTGGGAGTTATTCTACTATATGTTGTCTTTCTTTTTCAGGAGAATAGAGTACAGATATTCTATTTAACATTTTTTGTGTCATTTTCACCATCAACAATACTCTACATTTTCCTTGACCATTTGATAAGATTCATAAATTGTAGTATCGTATACAATGTTATCTCGACTGGAGTGATAGATTTTGTATCCAATAACCATAGAAGAAAATCTCACATCTACTTCAATGATGTCATTGATTTTTATGGCTCTTCTATTGAAATTAGAATTGGAAGCCTCATTGATTGTTTGGTTCTTCACAACTTTCAATGTCGGCAACCCACTGGTTGAATTTGGACCAATAAAAATCCTTATAGATTACTTTGTGATTTTGAAGGGCTAACTTAACCACATAAAATCAACATGCACTCAACTCAATATGTACCAATTCCATTCATTTTCATCGAACATGGGAAATTTCATAATTTGCATGAACTTCTTTTCCTCCACAGTTGTGAATTCAGGCCTTACACAAAGATCTTCTCCTACAATGTGATTTATATAAAAACTTAAAAACTAGGAGCTTCCTAATTCTTCAAAATTCATATGAATGTATGCCCTAATATATTCAATATGAAAAACACCATACGAAATGAAAGAAAATGCACCTAATGGTTCTGTCTCGATAGATTTGAATGAATGCCATTTGAATTTTGGACAGGGCCTATCCTTACTATCAACAACCAATAGAGCAACCATTTCAATTTCATGAGTTCACAGATAAATAACTTTCATCAGATTAGGGTTTGATCACCAAATCACCTTCAGACTTGTATCTTCACCAAATTTCGCTTGCAAAGCTCTCCAAACTTCTTCTCAAAATGCATTGTGACAAATGAAGAATAGAAATAACCTTTTATCATTCACATACCTAAAAAAATTTTGCAATAAATTACTTTTCCCTAGGTCATACGGATAACCTATTTTCACAGACTGTGAAAGAAAAATCTTCTACAGACCTTCAATATTGCATAAGTTTCCTCCACAGAGACCCCAAAACAACTGTAAATCATCAATGTAATGGTTCCAATCTTCCACATTCCGGTACCAACTACCAATAGGGGGTTAAAATATTTTCTTGAGAAATCCCCCTAGGCCAAAGACGTGTAACTAATTCTCAAAGGAATTTCTAGTGCCAAATTCTAATGTTGAACCATTTATGGCATTTGAAACACTTTTCTTCACCCATGTCTTCTTCATTTGATTCATGATCTCATTTGTAGTAACTTTTCCTTTTCCCTTATCATCCTTTTGCATATTTTTCCCTTTGTTTATCAAACCCTTCCTACTTCTACAAAATCTAGAAAGTGACTATATTTGTTGCAATTATAGCACACAACATTTCTTTGTCTAGACCAGTTATTCCATTAATTTTCTCTTCATCTACACTGGTTAGCAATATGGCCAAATTTATTGCATGCATAACATCTAACATCTCTATTGAAAAACTTTTTTGACATATTTTGCATACATTTGACTTATGACCAAACTTATTCCAATTGAAACACTTACTTGAGAATGATGGACCACTTGGATTCATTCTACTTCTACATTGAGTAGCCATATGACCAAATTTATTGCAAATAAAATAGTATCCATTGAAATTTTGAGAATTAGGTTGTCTTACCGGATATCTTCTATATTTTTTCATCTAATTTCCTGACCTAAAATTCCTTTGACCAAATTCATAGCTTTACCCTTTCTCGTATCTAAGACCTCACTTATCACTTCTAGTCCTCTGACTTTGAATTAGTTCATCAAGCTTAGCTGAGCTAATCTTGAACTTCTCCTTGTATTCATTTGCAGTAGCAAGTTCATCCCTGAGAATAACAATATGTATTTCAATCTCTTCTTCATTGTTTCTGGATTGTTGTAATTCAAGTTCTAGCTTATTGAATCCATTAGTATTCGGTTGCATTCTCCAAATTTTTCTTTCAAGGACTGAGCATGATGTTCTTCATTCTTATTTATGTCTTCAATCTCCTTGGTTATCCTCATCACAATAGATTTCATCTCATGCTTTAGTACAATATTATCTCTAGTAAGCTTTTCACATTCTTCTATCTTTTCCTTCAAGGCTTTACTTAGGTGTTCATCTTCCATGCTTTTACTTTATTTTTGCTTGATCTGATCACAAAGTTCCTTTCTCTTTTCCCTTGAATTATTGATTCGATCTTTCAATGATTAAATGAATTTCTTAGCATTCATGAGGATTGCTTCCAATTCTCAGACTTCATATTTGGACTAATTAATATCATCTAGTGCCACCAAAATTTATTGTTGAAGACCACCAGAATCCATTGAATAACTTTCTTGAATCTTCTCCAAGCTATTAAACTTCTTCTAAGGAACTAGGCTCTGATACCAATTGTTGGAATCAAGGAACACTAAGAGGGGGGGTGAATTAGTGTTCTGAAAAATTTAACTTTTTTAATCTGATCCTTAAAGCACTTATAGCATTAAACTAAAAGAAAGATGCAAGAACACAAAGAAATCAACCACAACACCATAACACAAGGATTTTTACGTGGAAACCCTGTTAGGGGAAAAACCACGGTGGAAGGCCAATCCACAATACAAGTATACTCAAAATGAGTGTTTACAAATGGGAATGCACATGCATTTAGGCACACTACCTAGAGCTCACTGCTCAGATACAAAATAAAGACTCACTATCTTACAAAAAAAATGGATTGCATCTAGAGGATTTAAACTGAGATAATAGCATCTTCTAATGCCATATTATAGTTCTAATTAAGATCATTAGCAACATTCTTAACACTCTTTTTGATTCTTCTCTTCTACTCTTGAAACTCTGTGTGCCTTAATTCAGATCACAAATCTTTGTTGTACACAAGTGAAACTACATACAATCAATTTATATTCCTTTTGAATTTTGCATCTCAATGCAACACACTTCAAAATGATATGAAAAATCACTTATATATATATCTGTGATTAAGAATTAAATCAAATACATGTCGGCTTTTACAAAATATAAAATATGTACAAAATATCAGCTCAATCCATAAATAATTTACAATATGCACCAACCAAAGTCGGCCAAAACATAGTGAGGACCCAAAATAAAATACTCGAACACGAAAACACCTTAAAATTTTTTGCCTTGAATATCCGCAACATGCTTCATTCATCATATTATCCTTTTTCACTATTGAACTGAAAATTAATCAATCGGATCCTCTAGCTTGCACACCAATCAATACAAGGATTTATGATTTAAAGATCAGATAGATTATACATGAAAAAACATTCCTTGAGATCCACAACTCAAAATGTTAATAGATAATTGTATATGAATCGATATACACAATTATGTTGAATGTTATGTTCTAGCTTTGACAGTTAATCACAAAACTTCAATCTAACTTCTAATACGAGCAAATACTGAAGTGCGGATAGGAATGATAATTAGGGTTGCAATGAATGACAACACCAGATGACTTATGCAATGTATCTTGCCAACAATATGTATATTAATATAATTGAATTATCATTATTATTTTTATTTTTATTTTAAATCAAGTTTGATTGACAAATGTAATTATAAATTCAAGTAACTAGTTGGTAACAAAGTTATGAAGTTTTTAATCTATGAAATTAAATAGAGGGAGTTTGTTTTCTATAAATTTGGATAGTGTATTATCATTCAATAATTATGATTTGTGCATAGATTGGGATTTTAGAGTGAAGTTTTTGTTGGAATTTTTTCTTCATCAAATGGTATTAAATCCAAAGTTTCTAAGCATGTGGATAGACCACTGATATGAGGTAGTCTGCAATAAGACCTACAAGTTTAGAGAGAAGCTAGAAGAGGTTTTGAGTGCATAATAAAATCACCGAATGTGATATATCTTATGACATAACCTGTGGATAGAGGAAGTGTAATCGAAGATATCAAAAGTATCATTATAGGTGTGTGAAGTCTTGAGTGATTGAGAGATAGAAAGTGCAAGTAAATTTTTGGGCTAATGGAAGATTACAACAGGTGATGTGGGATCTTCTTGAGGTTCGAGGATATGGATGCAAATTAGATTGAAAGTTATGCAATGTGAAGAGGTTGTAAGGGCTGAGTTTCAAAGGAGACATGTCGTGAGGAAGGTATGGAGAGAACATGAATTATTTGGTGGAGGAGGTCAAGCTATCATTGATGAAGTTCATTGTAGACTATTCACAATCTTGAAGGGTGATTCTATCACCCAACTCCACCTTTATAAGCCCATTCTAAAAAAATTATTAATCAACATCGATTGATGCAAGAGCATCCAAGTATGTGCATAATCAGAATCACCCAAAAATATTTTTTATTTCATTTAGTTTTATTTTCATTTTTTAAGGTTGTTCATCTGAGTTTTGTGGGTCGTTGAAGAAAATTTGACTGATGTTTTATCATTTATTGACAAACGTCATGCATTTGAATGCTCATTATATGTAAATTCATGAGTTATTATTTATACATTCCACTTATTGATTGGTTTCTTTGTGTGATTAAAAGATAATTTGAATGTACTAAATTATGTAAATTATTATTTGAATCTTACTAGGGGCATGGAAGATGAAAAAAATAAGGGGATTTGAAGTGGTTATGAAGAGAATGTAAAGGGTCATCATTCACAGGAAATAAAATATTAAAGGAAGATTTATGAATGAGAAGGGCATGTGACAGGGAAGGAAGAAGGATCATGTCAAGTCTAAAGTGTAAAGGTAGTGTGCATAGCCTAAAGAACCATCACAACATATTGAAGAAATGCAATAATTATAGATGTGTGAGATAGAATGGACACCTAGTAAGGATAAAAAAACCATGCAATTTATGAGTCACAAATGTATTCTATATGAATGAGGGTTTCCAGGAAGGAAGTGAAGGTAGGGTGTGACAAAAAGAAGTGTAGAGAGGTTTCACAAGAGGAAGCATAAGAGGAACATTGAAAGAAGAGAAGAAAATATATGTTGGGCAAAGAAAAGACAAATAAAATGTTGATTGGAGCATAATGCAGGTCAATAATGACATCAAAGCTTGAATAGAGGGGTTGTAGGATAGAGGAAGGTCATTGAATGCATACAAACCAATCGAGAATGGATGAAGAATAAAGGATAAAGGGGGCACAAATTTGAGGGAGGGCATTGAAAGAGAATTCACATGGGTCATGGAATGTTGATGATGGTTGTGTGAAGCAACAAACTGGATAAAGGTATAACTAATGATGAAAGTAAGAGTTAATAAAAATAAATCTAATGGATAGTGGGTGGCAAAGTGAAGAAAGAAAGAAATAAAGAAAAACGAGATATGTGTATGCAGAGATAAAATACAAAGAAAAAATGGAGAGAAGGGTTTTATCAGAGGAAGTTGAAGATGAATTTGACAAAGTATAGATTGCACGAATGTATACTATGAATTGGATGTATATTAATATCATTGAATTATCATTATTTTTTATTGTGATTTTAAATCAAGTGTGATTGAAAAATTTAATTATCAATTCAAGTAACTAGTTAGTCACAAATTTATAAATTTTGTAATCTATGGAATTAAATAGAGAGTTTTTTTTTTCTATAAATTTGGGCAGCATATTATCATTCAATAATTGTGAGTTGTGCATAGATTTGGATTTTAGAGTGAAATTTTTGTTGGAATTTTGTCTTCATCAAATGGTATCAAAGACAGAGGTTCTAAGCATGTGGATAGACCATTGACTATGAGGTAGTTTGCAATAGGACCTACAGGTTGAGAGAGAATCTAGAAGAGGTTTTGAGTGCATAATAAAATTTATAAATGTGAGCTAGCTTATGACATAACTTGTGGATATAGGAAGTGTAATTGAAGAGATCAAAATTATCATTGTAGGTGTGTGAAGTCTTGAGCGATTGAGAGCTAGAAAGTACAAGTAAATTGTTGGGGTAGTGGAAGATTACAACAGGTGATGTGAGATCTTCTTGAGGATCGAGGATATGGATGAAAGGTAGATTGAAAGCTATGCAATGTGAAGAGATTTTAAGGGTTGATTTGCAAAGGGGGCATGCCATGAAGAAGGCATGGAGAGAACAAGGATTATTTGGTGGAGGAGGTCAAGCTATCAACGATGGAGTTCATTGTAGATTGTTCACAATCTTGAAGTGTGATTCTATCACCCAACTCCAACTTTGTAAGCCCATGCTCAAAAATTTATTAATCGACATCGATTGGTGTAGAAGCATCTAGGTATGTGCATAATCAACATCACCCAAAAATATTTTTTATTTTGTTTAGTTTGATTTTCATTTTTGAAGGTTGTTCATCTGGGTTTTATGGGTGATTGAGGAAAATTTGAAAGATTTTTTTATCATAGATTGACCAATTTTATGCATTTGAATTCTCATTATATGTAAATTCATGAGTTAGCATTTGTATATTCCACTTATTTATTGGTTTCTTCATGTGATTAAAATACAATATGAATGTATAAAATTATTCAATTTATTATTCAAATCTTTTGAGGGCATGGAAGATGAAAAAACAAAGGGAGTTGAAGTGGTTATGAAGAGAACATATGAAATAAAATATTATAGGAAAATTTGTGCATAAGAAGTGGGTACAACAGGGAAGGAGGAAGGATAATACCAAGTCCAAAGTGTAAAGGTAGTGTTCATAGCCTAAAGAACCATCACAACATATTGAAAAAATGCAATAATCATAGATTTGTGAGATAGAATGGGCACCTATTGAGGATAAAAATTCCATACAATGTATGATTTTCAAGTGTATGCTATCCAAATGAGGGTTTCCATGAAGGAATTGAAGGTGGGGTGTGAGAAAAAAAATTTAGAGAGGTTGAGCAAGAGGTAGTATAAGAGGCACATTAAAAAAAGAGAAGAAACTGTATGCTAGGAAAAGAAAAGACAAAGACAATGCTAATTGGAGCATAATGCAGGTCAATAATGGCATTAAAGGTTGAATAGAGGGGTTGTAGGATAAAGGAATATTATTGAATGCTTAAAAACCACTTGAGAATGGATGCAGAATAAAGGATAGAGGGCACACATATTTGAGGGAGGGCATTGAAAGAGAATTCACATGGGTCGTGGACTTTTGATGATGGTTGTGTGAAGCAAAAATCTAGATGAAGGAATAATTAGTTATCAAAGGAATAGATAATACAAATAAATGTGATGGATATTTGGTGGAAAAGGGAAGAAATAAATAAGCAAAGCCAAAGGAGATATGTGTATGCAGAGATAAAATACAAAGAAAAAATGGAGAGAAGGGATGTATCAAATTAAGTTGAAGATGAATTTGATGAAGTGTAGATTGCATGAATGTACATTGTGAACTGGATGTATAACAATATAGTTGAACTATCATTATTTTTTTATTGTGATTTTAAATAAATCTTGATTGAAAAATGTAATTGTCAATTCAAGTAACTAGCTAGTCACAAAGTTATGAAGTCTACAATTTGTGGAATTAAATAAAGGGAGTTTGTTTGTTCTAAATTGGGAAAATGTATTATCATTCAATAATTGTGATTTATGGATATAATTGGATTGTAGAGTGAAGTGTTTTTTAGAATTTCATCTTCATAAAATGGTATGAGATCCATAGGTTCTAGGCATGTGGATAGACTATCAACTATGAGGCAGTCCTCACTAGGACCTATGGGTGGAGAAGAAAGTGAGAAGAGGTTCTAAGTGCATAAGAAGGTCACCAAATATGAGATAGATTATGAAAAAACCTATGAATAGAGGAATAATGATTGAAGATCCCAAAAGTATCATTGTAGGTGTGTGAATTCCTGAGTGATTGAGAGCTGGAAAGAACAAGTAAATTGTTGGGGTAATGAAAAATTACAACAGGCAAAGTGGGATATTCTTGAGGATTGAGGATATGGATGCAAGGTAGATTACAAGTTATGCAACATGAAGAGGTTGAAAGGTTTGATTTGTAGAGGAGAGATGATGTGAGGAAGGCATGGAGAGAAGAATTATTTCATAGAGGAGGTTGGGCTATCAACGATAGAGTTTGTTGTAAATTATTCACAATCTTGAAGGGTGATTCTATCACCCAACTCCACCTTTGTGAGCCAATGCTCACAAAAATCTTACCCAATGTGTCTGATGTAGTAGCATTCAGGTATGTGCATAATCAACATCACCCAAAAAAATTTATTTTTTATTTTTAGTTTGGTTTTCATTTCTAAACATTTTCCATCTAGGTTTATATGTGACTTCATGAGTTTGTATTTGTACATTTTTCTTATTGATTAGTTTCTTTGTGTGATTAACAGAAAATATGAAATGTATAAAATTATGCAAATTATTATTCAAATCTTATGAGGGCATGGAAGATGAAAAAAAAAGGGAGTTGAAGTGGTTACAAAGAGAATGTAAAGGGGCATCGTTCATAAGAAATAAAATATTAAAGAAAATTTTGTGCATGAGAAGGGGTGCATGCTAGGGAAGGAAGAAGAATCATGCCAAGTCCAAAGTGTGAAGGTAGTTTTCACAACCTAAAGAACCATCAGAACATATTTAAGAAAGGAAATAATTATAGATGTGAGATAGAATGGGTGCCTAGTAAGGATTAAAAAAAATATGCAATAATTTATGAGTTTCAAGTGTATGTTAGCCAAATGAGAGTTTCCACGAAGGAAGTGAAGTTGAGGCATGAGAAACAAAAGTGTAGAGAGGCTAAAAAAGAGGTAGTATAAGAGGTAAAATAAAAGAAGAGAGAAAAAAATGTATGTTGGGCAAAGAAAAGATAAAGAAAATGTTGATTGAAACATAGTGCATGTCAATAATGCCATTGAAGGTTGAAAAGAGGGGTTGTAGGACAAAGGAAGGTCATTAAATGCATACAAAAAAAATATTAATGGATAAAAAAGTTAAGGATAGAGGACACATAGATTTGAGGGAGGGAATTGAAAGATAATTTGCATGGGTCACAAAATTTTGATGATGGTTATGTGAAGCAACAATCTAGATGAAGACATAATTAATGATCAGAAGAAGAGTTAATACAAAGCAATGTGATGGATAGTAGGGTGGAAAAGTGAAGAAATAAATAAACAAAGCCAAAGGAGATACATGTATGCATAGATAAAATACAAAGGAAAAATGGAGAGAAGGGATGTACTAGAGGAAGATGAAGATGAATTTGACGAAGTGTAGATTGAAAGAATGCACACTATGAATTGGATGGATATTAATATAGTTAAATTATCAGTATAGTTATTATTGTGATTTTAAATCAATCTTGATTGACAAATTTGATTTTTAATTCAAGTAACTAGTTGGTCATGAAGTTTTTAAGTATGTAATCTATGGAATTAAATAGAGGGAGTTTGTTTTCTATAAATTTGGATAGCATATTGTCATTTGATAGATATGAGTTGTCGATAGATTAGGACTATAGAGTGAAGTGTGTGTTGGAATTAAATCTTAATCCTTGATTAAATCAAGGGAATTGATTGGATAATCAATGGAAACTAATTGATCAATCAATGGGATTGATTGATTAACTAGTGGGATTGAATAATTGGTGGAATTGATTTATTAGTCAACAAATTAGATTGAATAATCTGTGGATAATCAATCAATAGATCTAGGAAGTGTAGAGAATGGTAAACCTATCCCAAAAAGTGGGTTTTAGGACCTATAGTAGGACTCATTTTCCCAAGGATGAATGGGTCTTTGCACAAGGATTTCCTCAACTTTGGGGGTCCTCTGGTGTAAGATCTAAGATTTTATTTTCTATAGGTTTCACTATCAAAAAGTTAAAAATAAATTCAAGATCTGAGTTTCCATGTCTTGAAAACAATGTTGACAACTTTGATAACTTTATAAATTTTCTCCTTTGATCAACTTTCAATCCTTCTTCACCTGTAAATCTGTATATACAAAGAAAAAAAAGGAAAAAAATGTTTTTGGGTGAATAGGGGTTTTCCTTAGTCAAACCCGAGTTTGGTAATTAAACCTTAATGATGAAACATTGATAAATGAAAGGAATTTGATTAATGAACAATGCTATGTCACAACTCACCAAACCCTTAATGATTTCCCTTAGAGGGTTGAAGTCTAACACAACTCTCTAAGGATTGGATCTTTCTTGAATTGGATTGATTGATTGCTTGTGAATCATTGTGGAAAAATGTGGGGAAAAGAGACTTAGAATACAAGAAAGGAATCCCTAATCCCTAATTTCCCTTTTTATTGTTGAGGGATGGTTGATTCAAGGAAACCTAGGATCCCAAATTAGATTGACTATCAACACAAAGGTGAGTCAATTATCAACAAGGGAGACTTAGGAATATTACTTAGGCTTCAAAGGGTTCACCACCAAGCAAAATCTTGGAAAATACAACTTAATGTTCAATTCACAAAACCTAGTAATGAAATCCAAACAATGAGTGAAAATGACGAAATTAAGTAATATGAAGTTAGGATGTATGTGTCTGGGAAGTCTATAAATTTGATAAGGATTATAGAAATGAAAAAATGCTATCAAAATATGCTAGGGAGGACTAAGACACCCTTACTATCTTCTTATTCATGTTGTTGTTTTTTGGGGGAAATATGAAATCTTTGGACGTCAAAATAGATTCTGCAATAATCTTTGCAAAATAACTCCAAGAGGACTAAGATTCCATTACTATCTTCTTAGTCCCAATATGAATTTCTATAATTTTAGAAAGAGATCCTGAGGTCCAAGGTCTACACTTCGTTCTTCTCAGATCTTAGGTCTTGAAACTTCCATATCTAGCTTGTAGGTGACTTTTCGTGAAGATTACAACTTTGTAATACAACTTTGGAACTTTACAACTTTTCACTTCAAATGATCTTTAATTCTTCAACCTAAATCTACAAACAAAAAAATACAAGAGAGGAAAAATTTGTTGATTGTTAGTAAATGGGGGTTTTCCTTGGTCAAACCCCTTGTTGGTAATTAAATCTTGGAATGAAATGGAATAAATGGAATAATGAAGGGAAATGATGAATGAAAAAAGTGTTATGTTGTGACTCACAAAACCCTTCTACAAACTTGTGTGAAGTGGCTAGTTTGAATGTAGATCTTGAATTGAATGACTGCTTGATAGATCTTGACTTGAATTGCTTTCTTGAATCAAAACCCTACATCACAAATATTAGCTCAAAAAAACACATGATGCAAGAATATCTTTGACATGATGCTTGAATCTTGATGATGGCTCCAAATTCTTTATTAATTTATCTTGAATTCTCTCTTGATCATAAATTCACTATAATGCATGAATACTCAAGTTGCTAGTATGATCTCATGAATTCTTAGGATGAAAATGAGTGAAAGAACAATGTATTTATACTTATCCATCCTTAATATCCCAAAATTACACCACAATAAGCTGAAATATGAAATCAGTAATTAAAGGAGGCTAAATCCTTCCAAATTTTGAAATTAAATCCCGAAAATAACCTAAGGGGGACTAAGACATCCTAGGTGGCATCTTAGTCTCAGGGCTTGAAATTCGGGGCACAGACTCTAAAAAGGGTAACTTTTAAGATGATTTTGAAAAGAGGGTCCTAAGACCTTTGGAGGAAAAGGACGCCCTAGGTGGCATTTTAGTCCCAGTCTAAAAATAAAGGACACACAACCAAAATCATTAAATTATCATTTATCCTTTGATGTTTGTGAGGATTAGCTATAAAAAGATATAATTTATTAGGCTTGTGGATGCAAAATAGGACCAATTAAGGCATATATAAGGATAAAAAAAGCAAGGCGGGCCCAAACAAGTGTCAAAATGCAAGGGTGTGCATTTTCCTACACTGCAACTTGATTTGATGCTTGAATGCTTGAAACCTACATAACAATGTTAGCTCCAAATCATGATATGAACACACATGAAATTTGACATGAGGATATGATCTTGATTTCTATTGTAGATGATTGATAAATATTCACTTGAATTCTCTTGACAATAATATTTTATCTTGTGAAATTTTCTTCTAGATTGTTAGATTTGAATTGATAAAATAACTATGTATTTATAGGTGTTTATCCAATTTCCCAAAAATTAGATTCCAAATGCCAACATTTGAAAGTGGAATTCGAATCATTAAAATTCCACCAAAAACATATTAAAAATTGGGTCCTAAGACTTAAAGGGGACCCATTCTCCCTTGGGTGAATGGGTCCTAAAACCTAAGTCCAGGACACACAAATTTCAAGGTAATTTAATCAATGTTGGAAATTGTTTGATATAGGTTTCCCTTTCAGAAAGCGGGAATAATAAGGTTTTGGGGTGCATAATTTATATAACTAGAAGCTTAATTAAGTCCAATTAATTAAGGGACCCAAACATAGTGTGAAATCATAAAGGTTTACAATTTTCAACACTACATTTAATCCCCACTTTAGTGAGAGTATGAACTTATGCTTAGAATCACACTAAAGTAGACAAATATATGTCAAGAGGGGTGCAAGTGCACAAATGTTGAAGATATAGTATTAAAAATATCAATGAGGTTGTCTAAGCCCCTAAGATCAATATCCCAAGGAAAACCAACTTAAGCACAAAGGGACACACAAGATGTGTATGATATTAAGCATCAAGACAAGATACACAAATATACAATGCCAAAATTAATGCAAAGAGGAAAAATGGTGGATCAAGCTTCAAATGTTTTTCCAAAAGGTATGGACGAAGCCTCAACTATTTGTCCAAAAAAAAGAGAAAAAACCACTAGGTATACAAGGTGTGAACTCATAATAAGTGGTAGATGGGAAATTCATGCTAGGTCTATAGGCTCACATACATCAACCATACCAAAAGTTATACTCCTTGATAAATTTCATAAGGCACCACAACATGATCAATATGCTACATTAAATTGAATATGGGAGATGGGGACACTAGGAAACAAATTATTAGGACATGATAAGTGCATCTCTCAAGCCTAGAATCCATCATGTTTCATCATAGGCTTCAATGAAAAATGTCAATGAAATAATGCCAATGTAGTAATTCCAATGTAAAGGTCACACTTACTAGGAGATGTATTCTATCATCACTAAGAAGCGAACATGCAAACAATGAGTGGGGGACTATATACCACCCACTTAAAATTTAAACATACTTGCTATTTTGGTATTTTAGGTAGAAAGAGGGGAAGAAGGGATCCTTGGAAATAATGCACACCTCTAAAAACTAGTTATCCTTTCCTCCAAGCATAGAGACAAAGACAAACACCAAGGACTATCATGTTATTGTCATGAAAAATATGGTTGCACCTAGGATTTTACCACCATGAGCAAGACTCATAAAGATACCAATGCTACATACTAATGAGCAACATGATAGAATGAAAATCATTATTGATAAGAGGAAGTAGGTGCATCAACACAAGAAGAGCACCACAATACTTAAGATGTTTAATTTTATTACTCAAATCCTTACATTCATTGGTAGAATGACCATGTACTCAATAATATGCACAAAATGATTTTTTTTTATAAAATTTCTTTCATGTTCTTGGAGGAAGAGTAACCAAGCGGGATTTGAGAAGCCTTGACAAGATAGTCTCTTGATCAATGTTAGGGGACATTTATTTTTCAACACAATATTTCATACATATAGTAGATGATAAGGAATTTGATGAAGATGAAGATAAAGGTTGGAAACATATACCCTGCTTGGAAAAGTACAATATAGACTTCACTTGATTTCTATCATTTTGTTCCATGTTTTCATTATATCCATATTTAGAAATAATTTTGTATCCAAAATCATAACATGATTCCAACTTAGATGAAGAGATTTTATGCATTTGAGAAGGATTGGATTTTTCGTGAGCACACAAGTGTTATATCTCTCTTGAAAGGTGAAAATCTGCAACCGAGTTTCAAAAAATCACCCCAAGGTCTCTTGGGTGTTAGGTCATGACTTTGTAAAAACAATTCAATTTTTTATTGTGATTTTATTGTCACTACAAGGGGCACTTATGGTTCACGAAGCATGGAGTTTTGGTATGTTATTAAGTTTCAAAATTTTGGAAATGAATGGACAATGAAAGTAAATTCTTGGAAAACAATTTGAAACTTCTTTAAATCATTAGATTTGGATTTACTATGATGTTAAAATGGTATATGTAACTCAAATTTAATAGAAAGTTCAAAATTTTAAAGGGTTTAGAAGTTTTCCTAAGTCTGGAAGTATGATCAATAGTAACAATGGAGGATGTTGTAGTAGAAATATTCCCAAATTGAGTTTTTTCATAACCAAGGACAACCTACGGTGTCACAAAACTAGTGAAATCATCTAAGGCTCTTTGCATATTTTTATATTGTGCATTCACCCATTTAGTATGAACATACAACTAAACTTGAGTGTAGAAAATTGAATAGCTCGGACTAACTTTACACAATAATTTTTCATCAAAAAATTATAAAAATTATGAGTTGGAAATGTATCAAATGCTGCAACATACATCCACCATTAAAGCTGAACCTGAACTACTAAAAAAATGAACTTAAACTTAAATAAACAAAACTGAATCAAAATTTTGGAGATATATCATGCACACATAAAGAACAATACACAAGAAACCACCAAATTCAATTTTTTTCTCATATATTGCAGAAATATACCTTTATAAAACAACTCATCTCTCTTTGAAAATGAGAGGATGCTCCTATTTATAGTTTTCAAAAAATTAGAATGAATGGACAAGATTTCTTTACAATGAGTGGCTCAGATTAATTCTATTTTAGGGTTTTTACTTCACCCAAAAGAAGTAAAAAATTTACAATATAAAAAATAGACTATTTTGTCTTTTTTTGAATATTTTCTTGTATTCTATTTTGTCTTCTAGCTAATTTTGGCATGTTTAGCTATTTTAGAAAATAATCATAATCTATTATGGTATTTCTAACTTCCTTTTTCAACAAGGAATACTCAAAAAACTTTCCAATGGTAGGTAACAACTTCTTTTCTTTAGAGAGATTAGATTTAGAGATTTGGAAGGAAACTCTTTTGAATCCTTCAATCATTTGATCTCAATGTTCTATGAATTTTGGTCCTACTTTGAGAAAAAAAATTATTCTGAGAAGGTACTTGCAACAAAATCCATGAATTATACCAACAAGGTATCGTTGACTCCTTCCTCCATTCTCTTTTGAAACTCACACATGATGGCCTCTCGATCTAACTCCAGAGTAGGCATCTCATATCCTATCATTAGCTTCAATAATTCATCACACTCAGCTTGGTGATCTACAATTTTCTTATGATTAGCCTCCAATTCAACCAAGGACTTCTCCAAAACTCCTTTTCTATACTCAGAATTGAATAGCCATGCTTCGAGTAGCCACCGGTCTTCTTTTGATAGTACTATTTATTTTTCCCAAACCTCATGGGAGAGCTTGAGAATTCTCTCTAGCTTCAAGTATGTAATTCTATAAAGCTCAGGGAACTCTTTCCAAATATACTTTTCTTGCTCTACCTCCTGTAAAACCCAATACTCATTGTGCATTGTGGCTTCACAACTAATGCCCTTATCCCCTATGTCAATTACTCTCTTCAGCCAATCAAAAGTAGACTTGGTCTAATTCTTCATTTTCTCCATTTTATTAATCTCCTCCTTTGAAATTAAGGTGGTCACAGGTGATTCCATTGGAGATTCCTCTACTGAAACTGTCCATTATTGTATGAAGGCAGTCAGTCCTACCACTTTTTCTTTTAGCTCCTCCTTTGTTGATTGATCTTTGTTCATTTGTTGGAGGATGACGGAGACCAAAATTGATGGTCGTCACTTGATAGTCCTTTCCTTGAAGAGTGTTTGCATCATTTCTTGCTGCGAGAGTGACCACTTGTAATAATCTAGACCTGGAATCATCCATCGTGATATGTGATCTGATATTTGGCTTCTTCTCATTTTTGGTCTTCACTTGTGTGTGTGCTAGTATTGCCTCCAGGTAGGCCTTGGGATCTGCAAGCATGGGATCCTTTATTTTTAGTTGTTTCTCTAGCCATGAAGAAACTTTGTTTGATGGCCTAGGGATGTAGTGTTGAACTCATTATTGTCCCCTTCTTCCTTATCCTTCAAAGCCTCATCTTCTTCATGCCCAAAAGATTATTCAACATTTTCCTCTTCTTCATTCTACTCATCTTCTTGTAGTATGGACTTTCCCTTGTTAGGCTTAGTAGAATCTAAATTTTTTTCATCAACATTTTCTTCCAATGTTGTCCCCTTGGCTTCTTCATGCTCAATTTCAAAACTTTTACCAGGCTCAACATCCTTTTCTTCTATGTTCTCTTCTTCTTATTTATCTTTCTCTTTCTCTCCTTCTTGAGGCACTTCTTTAGATAAAAGGCCCTCATATTGGTCAGTTCTTAGAGGCTCATCATCCTTCTCTATATCAATACCTGCACCAATTTTTCTTGCCTTGGAACAATGTTCCTCTAGGCTTACTTCTTTGTCCTTATGTTCCTTGGTTTGTTCCTCCTCAAGCTCTTGGTCAAAGGTTTCAACATCATAATAGGCATCAAATTTACCTGCATTCCCATCCTCAGGTGATTGGTTCCCTTCTTCATCATAGGTCACCTTGTCTAGATTAACTCTTATTCCTCCCTCAAGATGCTTGAAGTAGTCATCTTAGTCAGAGTCTTCTGGATCCTCAACAATATTCTTTGTTGTTTCCTTGGGTTTCTCCATGCTTAACCTCTCCATTTCTTTAGATATTTTCAAAGAAGATTCCATCTTAGGTGTCTTAGTAGGAGGTGGAGGAAGAGGCAAGGAAGCAACAAGGTAGGCCATTATTGATTTAACTTGATTGTTAAGGATTACCTCAGAGAGTTCATATGACATATTTTGTAGATATAAGGCAAAAAATTGTAGTAATGTGAGAAGTTTCATGGAGGTTATTGGTAGAGAGAGTGGTAGAGTGGAAATAGTTAGCAATGGAGGTGAGAGTGAGTAAGATGATAGTGGGGAAGTTGTGGAGGAAGAAGAGTCGAGAATTACCATAAGAGCAACTGGGGAAGTGGAGGTGAGGTGGACAAAGATGTCCACAATACACATAGATGAAATAGGAAATTATTTGGGAGTAGAAAGGGATGGTGCAAGAACATCAAAAAATGGATCACAGTGGTGGTGGGTGGTGGTGAGAATGGTTGTTCAATTTATTCCTCTTGGTGTGGGGATCCCTCCTCTTGGATAATAGGCATTTCGAGAACAAAGGTTCCCACTTCATTTTTTTTGGTGGCTTTTTCCCATTAGTTGACTTCCTAATATAGAATTTATACTTTGGCTACATCTTGAATGTATCTTTTCTCTTCCTTGATCTTGTAATAGGAAAATAATTAGGAGCCTCACTTGATGAGCCTATAGTACCACCACTATCTATTTTACTTTCTAGCTCACCTTCAAGATCCCCATAAGTTAGCTCCATGCCCTGTTCATGCAATTGGATTATTTTCAGATCTATCCATTGCTTGGTTCTTTATTCTATTGGGTGAGCAACAAGGTTCAAGTCCATAATTTCCATCTCATTTTAATCGATGATAGGAAGTGGCACATTGATTAGAGTACTATATTTTTAATCAAGAATATTGTCATCTTCGACTATTTGATCTAGGACTAGGTATAAGTTGATGGCCTTCATAAATTGTGTGGACATCCCCATGTAGTGTCGCTTCCTGACCTCACAGTGATCATCATAGTATTCCCATAAATATTCAATGTGTGTCCTATGAGCATATTGCCTCCCAACTTTCTTCTTTAGTTTTGTAAGAGGGTCAAAGCCTCTTTTGTTTATGTGTAGCTCCAAGTTGTATTCCATAAGCTCTTTTCTAAGTTCTTAGTGCACAGGGCAGTAGGGAATTAATACATCTCTTTCCTGAGTGTAAGGGGATATGGAATCCCAACATAATTCTTATTATGTAATAGAGTGTGGGAAGTCTGCAACTACCGAGTAAGATCCAGTAAGATTATTTTCTCATTAGGGTACTAGGGCAACTGATAGGGTCTTCCTGAAAACCCTTATACTTTGATATATGTAAATTTAGGGAACTAGATAAACTATTACCCAAAAACCTTCACCATTTCCTTATCACTATGGGATATTCTCTTGTGGTAGTCTCTTGACAAGGTGTAAATGATATGCTCAATGAAGGAATCATTGACCCTCCTATAATATTTTTTGAAATTTTAGTATTGCAGTTGCGGGTAGTATTTGTACACCCTAAGTTGTCCATTCTTCATTCCTAGTGTCCCAACACAATATAATCCTTTATATGGGAATTTTATAGCTAGGAAGTATACCAAATAAGAGGTCATATAGAATTATGAATTTTTCTGCACTACCAAAAATTGGTTATGCAAGTTGTTACTAATGAGCTTGGCCCAGTGGAAATTGGCCTCTCCTCTCAAGACCTCTTCAAAAAAATAGAACATCCACTCCTTGAAGAGTGAGTAATTAGGGAGGCCCATTATTCTGCTCAGGTGAGTCACCAATTCATTGGTTTCTTCTACAAAGTCACTTCTATATAGTGTTTGTGGCACCTTGTTAGCATTTCCCCTCCTATCATGGAGCCATTTCTGGTTGATTATTATTTTTCTGATATAGGATCTTGCTTCTAGAAATTGAGGTTGAAATCCTTCTCAACTTATTCCATTTTATCAAACATGGGAATTCCAGATGTCTTCTTGATAGACTAGGGAGTCAAATCCGCCAACACCCTTCCATCCCCAGTGACTATCCTTCTGGTCAGAGGGTGATAACACTCCCAAAATGTGAACACCAATTTAGGAGCAACTAAATTAGGAGGAAATCCTACTTATCCTTCACAATTCCACTCTTCTTAATTCTCAAGGCATCCTCTATCCTAGGGTTAACCATAACCATTTGTCTGAATTCATCAATACTAACATGTACCAAGTCTGTATTTGTGACCTTATCATAGTTGGAGGTTATTTTTGAGGTGAAATCGACCCCATGGAACTCGTACTTAATTTGTGCCCTTTCTTCTTTTCCTCTGGGAGTCCTTGTTGGCTTCTTTCCTTTGTCTATTTTCTCCACCGGCTTCTTTGTTGGTTCCATAAATCCTACACACAAAATGTTTAGTAAATTCTTTGAAAAATTAGGAGGGAAATGTTAGTTAAACCATGCAAACATACCATTAAACACATCCACATACCCTTAGAATATCATTACATTCACCATGTTTTATCATTTTAATTTTGTTTGGTAATTTGGTAGATTTGCGGGTTTGAAGGGGCGAGTTTTGGCCCTATAGAAGCTGTCAAAGTGAAAGCCCTAAGGAACAATTCAGGGAAGACATACTTCTATAGGTAGCCACCTAATGGTGAATTTATGCATGCTTTGAGTGTTGAGTGAATTTTGCATGAAGTTATTAGGCATGCGTGCAAACTTGTGATGGAAGTACTTGGAATCATTTCCCTCATTTGAGTAATATTTTGGCTCAATGCGGAGATTTGTGACACAGAATTCATGAGGCAAGAAGTTTATTGAGTTTTGTTGTTTATGAAGTATCCTTAGGTAGTCATAATCTTGAAAATGGAGTTTCATATTGTGGAACCCACAAAATTTCTTCACTTTATCAATTTTAGTTCTAACTCTCTTGGCGTGTGTAGAAAATCATGCTTGGCTCATCCTATTTCAAATCTTTGCTACTTTGTGGAGTGAAAAGTTTGGGAGTGCGGAAGATGTGTAGTGGGTCATCATTGAGTCTTTTCCATAAGACAATGACTTTAGATAAGTGTCATTACACAGAGGGAAACCCACATAATAAGACTCACAATTCCCTTTTGTCTTAACATTTGCATTGCTCGAGTAGGTGAGCGCTGGTCTTTATGTTAACGTTACTCTGAAGCAAACAAAAATCTAGAAGGTAGAATCTGCATGGCAGAAGGATGCGAGGATTTCACTAATACACAATGGTGGCATAGGGACATTCTTCCTATTGAAAGAATGAAGAATAATGTTTAGCTATGTAGATTTTGTGTTGTCATTGATGTCACCATGTTGATTGAGTCATTAGTTTGATCGAGTACTCTGAACCGGTATGAAGAACCAGTTTAAATCATCCAAAATTTTGGTCCACAATCCTCCTCTAGTGATCATCATTGCTCATGGTTTTGGGAAATGTTTTTTATATGTTGGAAGCTTGTAAGCTCATAATATTTTGTGCTCATGTGCTCGTACAATGAGTTGGCATTATTTTTTTGATTGCATTTTGTTATTAGGTTTATCCCTGGCCAACCTAATAAATAGTTGATATTGTAATGGATTAGTTTCTATTGTGGATATATGCGTCACCTATCTTTGGTCCAAACTAACATATTGTAGCATGCTACACGCTTGGATTATTTTTGGAGAGTTTTTGTACTAACTTGGATGCAATAGTTAGTCTTTTTGGTGAGTAACTATTGCATCTAATTAGGCCAACCTAATTGATTCTTGTGGATGTATTAGTTATATATATTGGATTATTTGGATAATTTTGAAGTGAATTGAATGTGAAGAAAAGTGTGTGAAAATGATGAAGTGTGTTAACTTAGTTTATTGAGCTTCAAATTAATTGAATCAATACTTGTTAGGTGCACTCTTACTAATTCATTTTGGCTATAAAGCCACTTCTATATTGTAATCCTTTTGTAGGCAGTGAGCCTCCTTGCTTGGACAGTGAGTCCTCTTTGTAAGCAATGAGCTTTTGTATTTGGCAGTGAGCCTTTTTGTATCTGCTTTTGGAACTACACTATATTGTGAGCTAATCATCACCATGGTTTTTCCCATTCTGGGTTTTCCACGTAAAAAAATTTGGTGTTCATGTGTTGTATTCTTTTATGTTATTTTAATGCTTTTTCTTGTCCTTATTATTATATACATTGGAGTAATTGGTTGGTGTTTGTTCAATAATTTTAAGAGATATTGATTCACCCCCCTCTCAATATCTTGGGTGTTCAATAATTGGTATCAGAGGTTTGGTTCCTCCGGAGAATCCTAACAGCTTGAGGAAGATCCTAAAGATTGAACAAATGGATGATAAAGAAGAGCTTTGGGCTGCTCTTAAATATCTTGAAAAGTTTGAAAATGAAAACAAAGATCTGAAAGAAAATATTGATGAGGAAAATGAATGCATCCAAAAATTTAAAGACCAATTGAAGAAATTCAAAGAAAGATAGAGAGAAGTAAGTGAGAAATTAAAACAAGCAAATGAAGAGATTGCCATATTGAAGGTGCAAGTGGAAGAAAATAAGAGAATTGAAGATTATATGAATATAGTGGTACAAAGAAATTTTGATGTATGCTCAAGGATTGAATAAGAAGTGGTGAATCTGAAAGAAGATCTGGAGAAAGAAAAACTTTGTGAAGATAGTTTCAAGACAAGCTCCACTAAGCTTGATGAATTGATTGCAGGACAAAGGCCTTCTAAAGACAAAGGTGGTATGGGAAATGAAGCCAATTAAAACTCTAAGGATGTGCAGACCTCAAATCAAGTGGAAAATCAAAAGACTCAAGATAAAGGGAAGCAAAAAATAAATCCAAGAAACTTTGTTAGAAAATCACATATCAGATAGCCAAATGCTCAAAGGTACCCGTATTTCAATGGTGTTTTCTTTTCATGTAGCAAATTTGGTCATAGGGCAATTAAGTGTAGAAGTAGGATAAATCAATTTTCTAGTTCCTTCTCAAGACAATGTTTTGCATGCAAGAAATTTGGAAATAGATCTACTAAATATAGATCTCAAGTGAGGATGATTAGTCGGGTAATGATGAATAGGTTTAATGGAGGTAGAATGAATCAATCTTTTGTTGGCTACTGCTACACTTGTAATAATTTTAGACACAAATAAAATAAGTGTAGATCAAGGGTTAGTGGAGGTCAAAAAAATCAAAAAAATGTTGTCTGCTACATTTGCAACAAACTAGGACATATTTTAAGAGTTTGTAGAAGTAAAAAGGGAAAGAAGTCTACTCCAATAAGGAAGAATGAAACAGTGAAGAGAATTGAAAAGAATGGGGTTAAGAAAGAAATGAACAAGATATGGAGGAAGAAAGAAGAGAGCTAGAGATGAATGATGTGTTTGTGTCCTCATCTGATGTATACAATTCCTCTAAGAACTAGACCTAGCATAGTCTTAGGGGGAGTATTAACTAAATTTTTTTTGAACCCCTTGGATACATGGTGTGTCAAATGTTAGCATAAGGATATGTTGTAAGGAATGAATAGGAATAATTTATGCAAAAGAAATCGGAAGAAAAAGTGAAGGAATGTTCATTTGTGAAGAAAATTAAGGTTTCTCAATGTAGTGCAAAAGGGTTATCAAATTTTTGAAACCTATCACATTTAATGTGAATTAGGGTAGTGAAATGATGCATAAAGAAAAATTGACAAGTCATTCTTGATCACTTGTGTAACTGAAGAATTTGAAGCAATTTTGAAGTAATCCTGAAGCGATTTGGAGCAATTTTGAGGCAATCTAGAGAGATCATTATGAATAATTAAGAGCAAAAGATGGAAGTTTTCAAAATCATCTCTTAGTTTACAAAAAAAGGGAGAAGAATTTTCGTTGAGAGAAAAAGAGTTTGAAGAAGATAAGTGTGACAATGGAGTCTATTGAAAAAGTTTCGAGCAACAATATTCCACTAAGGATGAAGGGAGTTGAGTTGGAAAAGTTTGATCATCAGAAGATGAAGGAAATGGAACTTGGGTTGAAGACAAATGAATTACAAAATGTAAATACTCTGGGTATGGATTTATGGGGAGAATTTCCTTGGTTTGTAGATAAAGAATCTATCATGTTCCTATTAAGTCAATTCAAGGATGGTAGCATTATTTTGGAAAAAACCTATCCGATCACAAAGGATCCAATTAAAGCTAATACTAGGTTGTGCAGTGTTGGTGACATCCCTAGGAAGAAAAAAATGAAATACAGAGATGTGGAGGAACTTGTTGGCATCGAAAAAGACCCCTGAGCTCTACTGATAAATGCCATTTTTGATCCTACAGTACGATATGTCACCTACAACATCACTTATAAAGTCTATTTCAGAAATCATGAAGGTTATACTTTAACTATTGTTGTATAACTTGCACATAAAATGGTGAAGGAAAACGGGCGGTTAGATTTGTGTAGCCTAATTATGGAGAACTTAATTGAGAATGTCAGAATGTTTTTGGTTGAGGGTTATACATTTTGGTATGGGTCTCTTCTAATATGTTTGGTATTTTACTTTTTGATTTTTCTACTGGATAGAGAGAATGTTAAGTGGTAATCCAACATCCCTATTGGAAAGCAAGTTTATAGGTATTTGGAATGTATGGAAGATAAATAAAGTGCATGAAAAATATATTTCTCATCCCTGCACATGAATTTGTGCTTTGGTGTGCCAGTGTCTACTCAGTTTGAAGAGGGTTCCTCTTTTGGTAAGAAAGAGTTGGAAGTTGTTATTGGTGGTTCCCCTCTGAAATCTAAAAGGAGAAAAATAATCACAAAATATGTCATCACTATCCCAAAAGAAAAAGAGAATGAAGAAGAGTCCCTGCCTGAATCTGATTCCTTCAATCTTAAAGATATTTAAATGATGTTAGATAAAGGTGATATGAAGAAGTTTGGTGAAATGTGGCATGCCTTCTCTTTGATCAAAAGACTTAAAATTGATGACGTGTTGATTGATTATTTGCTTAGAAAGGGTATTACAGTTTCAGATGTGTTTGGATCATTACCGAATGATCTAGTAGAAGTCATTGAAGGAAGAATATTGCTAAAAGGACCTGAAGGACATAAGTTCAAAGCTACGATTGAGAGAAGATGGTCCAAAGCCAAACAAAAGTTATTCAAAAATATTGATGAGACAAGAGAATTTATTAGGGATATGTCTGACATCTACAAGTATTTTCTTCGATGGCCTACAACTATTGATAACTTTAGAAGTAGAATTAAAGCTATTGAATCTGAGATAAATAATATTGGAAAGAGTTTTGATTTATTCAAAGATAAAAAAGGAAAACAGAGAATAAGATTCAGTGAATTGCAAGTAGAGTTACTGATTTCTTAGAGACAAAGGGAAGAATTGGTTAAAACTTTCTAGCTAGTTAAAGAAATTGTTGAGGTCTGATTGGATCATCTCTTTGGAATACTTTTCGATGTAGAATATTGTGAATGAAAATTTCTATCTTTAGACCAGACATCCTACTTTACATTGTTGTCTTGATTGGATATTATGAGTGCCAGAATGGATTCAATAGTGTTTTCTTCGAAGAGGATTCTTTCAATCATAAGAGAAAGGTACAAGAAAAAATTTCATGTAAAAATTGTTATTTTCACTTGAATTTTTGAAATGGGGAGTTAGAATTTCTTTGTATATACATTGTAACCATGTACATACATTTAAATCCTATTTTTTGTCCCCCTTTGTCCTTGATGTCAAAGGGGGAGAGATTTTCATGTAGAAAGGGGAGTGTGAAGTGAAAAGAATGAAGAACTCTGTGAATGTGTGTGGAGGGTTATAGATTCTTTTGGCACATGTTGCCATCAATGAAAAAGGGGAAGATTTTTGGAAGAATGAAGAAGAACATCTAGTTGTGTATAATTTGTGTTTTCATTGATGTCACCATGTTGATTGAGTCATTAGTTTGATCTGGTACTCTGAATCGATGTGAAGAACTAGTTTACATCCTTCAGTATTTTGGTTTGCAATCCTCCTCTGGTGATCATCATTTCTCACAGTTTTGGGAAATGGTTTTGGATGTTGGAAGCTTGTAAGTTCATAATATTGTGTGCTCATGTGCTTGTATGGTGAGTTGGCATTATTCTATTGATTGCATTTTGTTATTAGGTCTATCCCTAGCGAACCTAATGAATAATTGATAATGGAATGGATTAATTTATTTTGTAGATATATGTGTGACCTATATTTGGTCCATGTCAACATATTGTAGCATGCTACATGCTTGGATTATTTTTGGATAAGTTTTGTACTAACTTGGAGTCAATATTTAGTCTTTTTGATGAATAAAGATTACATCTAATTAGCCTTACCTAATTGATGCTTGTGGATGTATCATTTATATATATAGGATTGTTTTGATATTTTTGAGGTGAATTGAATGTGAAGTATGGTGCAAATGTGAAGAAAATTGTGCAAAAATGATGAATTGTGTTAGGTCAGTTTATTGAGCTTCAAAGGAATTGAATCAACACTTGTTAGGTGCCCTCTTACCAGTTCATTCTAGCTATAAAGCCACTTCTGTATTGTAATCCTTTTATAGGCAGTGAGCCTTCTTACTTGGATAGTGAGTCCTTTGTGTAAGAAGTGAGATTTTGTATCTAGCAGTGAGCCTTTTTGTATCTAGTTTTGGAACTACACTATATTGTGAGCTAATCCTCACCGTGGTTTTTCCCATTCTAGGTTTTCCACGTAAAAATTTGGGTGTTCATGTGTTGTGTTCTTTTATGTTTTGTTAATGCTATTTTTCATCTTTATTCTTAAATGCATTGGCGTAATTGGTTGGTGTTTGTTCAATGAGTTTAAGATATTGATTCATCTCCCCTCAATATCTTAGGTATTCAACACTTCCCACATTGGTGGCCTACACTAGCAGACTTACAATGACATTTGACTTAGGAATATTGATGTTTCAAACACAAGTGTGGAGTTCGTGGAAGTGATCGATGTGGGGACCGCATGATAGGGAGTTGTGTAGGGTTTTCCATTGAAAATGGATGCAGCAAGATATACTTAAACCAACAGCAAACCGTATGAGAAAACCCACCATTATATCTTTACTTGGCATTTTCAAGACCTTGGTTTTTGGTTAATTCCCATGGAGAAGAACAATGTGGACAATGCCAATTAGGAGACCATAAAGGAATGGTGATGAGAGGATTGCAGCCTGCATGTAGAGACCCACCAAGGCTTTAATCTTGAATTTTCCAAAATTCAGCATTCATGCATGAAAGACCTAAGGTGTGGGGCTATGTTGGATTGATCATCAAAGACAATAAAGGTAAAGTGGAGTTTTGACCACAGATATCCACCCAATACAACCCATGAAAGACATCAGACTAAAATTTTGCATAGATTAAGTGATCTGAAGATGAATGAGAGAGATGGTTTGTGGGGTCCAAAAGGTGGAAATTCAATGAGGCCCAACCATTAAAGCACACTCTGAATGGGATGGACTTCCATAGGAAATTTCTCACCAAGTCACAATGTGTAGGAAATTGGTGGGGTAGGGTTGCAATTTCATTGCTTTGAATCATGATAGTTGAGACAAGTGATCCTTCTGAATGAGAGACCACAGGTCTAGGGTTTAACTACCATTCTTCAAAAAATAGGATTTTAACTTCCATGCACAAAATCAAGGTTTATGAAACCATACAATTTCTACAATATTAAAACCCTAAGCAACGTAATCATTGAAAATAATGGGTGGGGTTTCATACCTACAAACGTGTTAAGGGGCAAGCAACGATCTCTCATAGAAGTCTTTGAATCTTCTCACACACGCAGGGGTAGCTTCAATTCTTTTAAATTTCAAGTTCTTTGTATGAAAATTATAGCCCGTTAGTGGGCTATTTATAAGAAAAACCCTATTAATGAAATCATTTATTGTAGGTATGAAGGGTGCATGAGTTGGTGAGGTTGCAAAAACGTGATAGTCGAACAATGTCAAATCGAAGGCCATGCAAAAAAAATTGATGTGGGATCCATGTTGCATGAAGACATGTGTGGAACACCATAGGGAACGAAAAAAATAGAGTTGGAAATCCGCAAGGGGAAACCTAAAATGGTGGACCCACAAAATGCGACAAATGAGGCAACATTCCAAGGATGAAAACTCTTAAGTCAAATTCTGCAAAGGCCTAAAACTTTTTGAAACTTGGGTGAATTGAGTTTGGCCAATATGAATTTATTAATTTTTAAGGTATGTGACCAACTTAAAGTCAATAATAGGGGCACACAAATCAAGGAAAAGGTGAACCAACCCAGTGAAAGCAAAACGAAAAGAGGGGGTCCTCGATCTGAACAATGTGTGTGTGTAAAAGGAACAACACAAAGTCCCCATCACCACTGTGGGGTTATTTTGTTGATGTAGAACTAAGTTATGTAAATGAAACATAAGATTCTTTCAGTGTAGATTGTGATATTTTATACTCTCCCTAAAGGAGGGTGTGCAATATAATGAACCCCATTCATCCCTAAAATGTGTGTTTGAAGATGAATCATTTGTATTTGACTCTTTGGACTTGGAGGGAGAGATTTGAGACTCCCATTTGAAACAAGGTGTAAAATATAATGGCCCTGAATCATCATCTAATATTTTTGTTGTAGGTGAAAGAAAATTAGGATTACATCTTGTATAGGTTCTACCTTGGAAGTTGGAATGAGAGTATTAAGAGAGGTGGAAGTGTCGTGATCATGTTGAACTTGTGAATTGTAAATTTTATCATTTGGTTCAACCATGTATATATTGTTGTTATATTCAAACTTCATCTCATGGTGAAGAGTAGACGAGACTCCTTTCATGGCATGAATCCATGGTCTCTCTAGGAGAAGGTTGTATGAAAGAGGTCTTGACATGATATGGACAGCGGTGGGAAAAACTATAGGTTCAACCTCAATGGGTAATGTGATTATTCCTAATGGTTTCCTATTAACATTTTCAAAGCAATGAATATTAACATCATTTCGTTGAATAGGCTTCTTGTCCACACCAATTTTATCTAGGAGATCAATGTTATAAACATTACTTGACCCGCTCTATTGTTTATGAGAGTACGCCTAACTACAGTTTCATTAATGATCATCATTATCATTAAGGGTTCATGTTTATTTTGGATCTCAAGTGATGGTAATTCATGCTAAGGGAATTTGATATTCGACTTTGTCACTTACACATAATCAAATGAGGTTGCTACATCATTAAATTTAACAAAATATTGGATATCGTTCTTCTACAAACCTTCTTGGAGCATCTTATTGTATGTAGGAGATGTTTGAATCAAATCCAAAATGGAGATTTTTATCAGACTATGATGAAGTTTCTCAACAATATCATACTCTTTACCACTACACTATGGAATGTTAAATGTGTGAGTGATTGTGTGATAACTTGGTTGTTGTGACACATTTTACTATAGAGTTGCCTTGTAAAGTTTAAGATAGCACCTAGAGGTAATGAAGGTCTAATTATGGGAGGTGACTTATGAGGATCACTAATTAAATGAGATCCAATTTGTCCATTCATAACATCAACTGAGTTACCTAGATGACCTTCTATTGAGGGGGGAGCTAATGTGAACTTACCTGTAATACCCCTCCATTTTGCTTGTTGTGAGTTTTCTTTATGCTATGTTTGGGATGCAACTACTATTATACTGGACACACCTGGTTGTTTGTGTTTTGATCGCTACTATTGAGCGACATTGATTATTGTGTGATGTGGATTATTTGACTATTGTTTCATATGCATTATGGATTATTGATGTTAATAGAGTTAGCTTGAGATATTGTATTACGTGATTTCTGATTATGATGTAATGTCAGTCTTTGATGAGTGGATTGGTGAAGAGGACGGTTTTGAATCACTCACTTGCGAGCTCCCTGCGAATCTGTAATTTCTTCTTCACGGTGTGTATTATATACTAGATATAATGTATTATGTTGTTTATTTGGTTTCAGGTTGCAGGTACATGACATCGACTCCACCTGGTTTCATAGGTTTGAGCGTGTCGATCCAACAGTTAAGTTGAAAGGGAGATAGTAACTAGGTAACATGTGTCAAGTCTACGCACTAGCCTTAGTGTGTCGATAGTCCTGTTTTGTGAGTCGTGTTTACTTGGTTTAATGTTATATGATTTTATTAGATGCATTATTATTTGTTTAATGTTTAGAATAATTGCATTGGAAAAGTAGTTATTTTAATATTAAATTTAAAATTATGCTTTGATGTTTGTTTAAAAGTTTTTAATGAAATTTAATTTAATTAAATTTTAATTTATTTAATTAATTAAATTTTAATCTCAAAAGGGTTAAATTTAGTTATTAAATAATTAAAATTGATTAATTAAGTTTATTAAATTAAATTAAATTAATTAAATCATGAGAAATTATAAAGAAATGAAAATTGTATTTTATTTCAATTTTGTGTTTTCGAAAATTAGAAAAGAAGAAAATATCTAATTCTCTGCTTTGCATGCAAAAGGGAATTAGGGTTAGATTAGATATTTTTAGTTTAATGTGAATGCATGTTTCAATTTTTGGGGGAGAGAAGTTTTTGGAAGGATTGGTTTTTTCAGAGGAATTTGGGAATTTTTGAAGAAATTGCACAAGTAGGGTTTGAATCAAATTTTGGATTTTGGAATTGGAATTGGTTGCACTTTTGAGGAAAAGCTTGGAGGAGGCTTCTATCAAGAAATTTCATCATCTTCTGTAGCATCACATTCTAGGTTTTATACTTGATGTTTATTTCTAATTTTAATTTAATGGTTGAGGAAATTTTGATAAATTTACTGTAGGAGATTATTTAGTATACAAAACCGTAGATCCATTGTTTAAATTTCAATTAAAATGTTCTCAAACATTTAGGATTTATTGTGGAAAATCTAGTTCGAAAAAAATAATCAAATCTGAAGTGCAAATTTAAACCTTGTAGAAAATTACATTGAAAATCAAACAAAATTCAGTTTAATACAAAGTTCTTTGTTTAAATATAATTTTGGAATTTTGGAATGAAAATCTGGAAAAATAAATTAATTTTCTAGTTTCTGGGTTTTGTTTATATATATTTTTCAATTTAACCAGTTTTAAATTCTGGTAAAAAAAAAATTTATATATCAATATATATTAATATATATTTGTATATGAATTAGATTTGTGTATTTTATATATATAAATTATAGAGCTTCATATTATATTATTAAACCACTGTTAAAATTGTAAGTTGAAAATCTATGTCTCGAAAAACATGCCTGTGTAAAAAGACGTTTTTACCCTTTTTCATTTTTGGGGTTTCTATTTGTGGAAAAAATTTATAAATAAAAAAAAAATTGATATAACGAAATTATGTTGTAAGACAAAATTTATAAAACAAAAAATAAAGAAAAATAAATAAATGTTAAAAGGGGTATCCACATGGTACAGTGGGAGGGACGCGCTGTCACATGATAGTGCCAGCCCCCACCATAACCCTGTGGGTGCATCCGGTCGGTACATGGTACTGCCGGCGCCCCACAGTACCAGGTGTCTGCGGGTTGGGGAAATCTGGCCCTTCCTTTAATATTTTTAAAAAATTTCTTTTATTTATTTATTACTCTTTTAGTTTTTTTTAATATAAATTTTAGAAAATGTTGGTTCTGCGTACGGGCGACCGAATATTTGTCTGTCGTCCGAGGTAGCTTGGAAATCGAGCTTTATGTTTTAATTTTTTTTTATATAAATATATAAATAAATATTAGATTATTAATAAATGTATTTTCATATATATTTAATGGTAGTTTATATTTTTGGGATGACTATGATAGATTTTTCTAGAATTAGGTTTTTACTCAGACTAGTAATTTTCTTTAACATAGTCTTTTTTTTATTTTCTATCCAATTGTAAAAGTTGCATGCATGATTTTAATTGTAGTGTATTATTAAATTATATGAATAGATTTAATTTATTGGCATATTACTTTATATATATATATATATATATATATATATGTATATATAAGCATTAGATGATCAGATTAGACATATTAACACATGTGTGTTATAAGATAACAAATTTAACAGAAATATCTTATTGAACATGATTGGATAATGTTGCAAAAAGTATTTGTTTTAAAGATGAAATTATTGCGTTTTAGTGAAGATTTAGAAAGATGATATTTATTTTCTGTGAGAAGCATTAAGAAGAAATGTGGATTTAATATATCCGAACATAGTGTTTTTCGTTATCAATGCAATATTAAATTATTTTCCCTTATTGTAAATGTTTTGGGAATGGGTAATTGTATTTATAGGTTGAGAAGTCTTCCACTGTATGTGGGTCATTCCCATGTTAGTTGATGTTTGTTTTTCCTTGGGTATATTTATTTGAGTTGTTTTCCTCCAAGTGTTGGAGTGAGATTCTTTATTGTCATCTCCTAGATTAGGAGAGACTGAGTTATTCAGTCCTATAACACTTGAGTCACCCTTGGAGTCTAGATTTGAGTAGTGAGTTATCCATTAGAGGAGTGGCTTTTGTTAGGGGCCGGAGCCCAAAGAGGTAATTGGGTAACCTTCGAAAGTGTTTTTAAGAAGTGATAATTAAAGCAAAGTACTTAGATGACTAGGATGCATTCACATTAACCAAGACAAAATTAACCTCACTCACAGATACAAGGGCTTGTTTAGACTTGGGGTGAGTGAGAAGGCCTGGAATGGCAAGGTCAACTAGCTTGTCCATACGAAAGGTAGTTGATTCTGCTTGAGTGAGTATGAGGGCTGGGATTTGGTTGAGGTCACCAAGATTACCGGAACCTATGAAGGATGCCTAGAGGAGATCTCATGATGCACCTTGCGATGACACTCTATCTAGGATAACCTTGATTATATGTTGTGTGTATGGTTTCTTTAGCACACTTGATTTTATTATGTCTGGAAGCAATGTAACCATGTTAGTGTTAGATTTATATTGTGCATATGTATGGTTGAGTCAATTTGTTTAGTTAGTCAGCCTTTGGTTAGAGGTAGTAGATTTCTTGTCCATGTTGTATTTTTACTAGCTCCTAGCATGGGGTGTGGGCCTTCGGGTACCACTAGGTTGGGTGGAACATGCACCAAAACCGTTGGGTCCCCCTTTGTTCTTCAGTTCATGGAAGCGAGACATCCAGTTGGACAGCTTACGGATATTGTTATTCTTTTCTTGTACTATTGTAATTCTTCTTGTATCGGTTGTATTTACCCCTCTTGTTGTTATGAGGTGGATCTTGTAATTATTATACTTATGTTTTTTTACTCATTCTGGGAATGAGGATTGTAATCTTGTAATGGTTTATGTAATGGAATTATGTGATGCTTAATCTATTCTTATCTTGTGTTTACTTATGTTAAATGAATGTCATTCTTGAGTTATTTAATGTAATGTAATTTAGATGATGTATGTTAATGGGAATTAAGCAATCTCGGTTACGTAGCCTTAGGGGAGGTTGTCAATTATAGGTGAACATGTATGTATAATTCATCTTAATAAAATAAAAAAATTAGTACACTTTTTTAGTGAATTGAAACTTCCTTTAGGGTTGTGTGGCGGGGCATTACATTACCATCTTCATCTATGATATCCATCTTACTATTTGCTAGGAGAAATGTATCAATGATTTCATCTTCCTTTACTACCATATCTTCCCAAGTGGGTAAATAATTATAAGAGGTACAAAAAATATTCTCACGATGCTCAATAATTGGGTCTTCTAACAACAAGATACCTTAATCACAAGTAGGAGAGGTAGCAAGAGAAGAACAATTAGGATAGTCATGATTGTCTATAATTGCATCCTCTTGCACCAAAGTTTTAGTGGGTAATATAGGTGAGATGAAGTCCTCAAGGGATTTATCTAACATGTCAAATTTATCACAACTAAAGGGCTTGGAAATTATACAAGGTGCTTGCGGAAAGAGATCTAACATGACTGGATTACTATGCAATGTATGAATTTGTTCAAAAAAAAAACTAACTAGTTAAATTATGAAATTCTTCAGAAATGTAAACAATTGTCCTATAGATGTGACGATTTTCAATATTGAAATGCAACATTTTTTTCATGAATTTTCAACAAACCAAGAAAAATGACACTGTATCTTGCACATTCAATAACAATTTTTCAGAATTTCAAACCAAAATTCTGCAACTTGGAACAAATACATAATACAAAGAAAAAACATTATGCATAAGCTATTTGGGACACATGTGCAAGGACGGGTTCACCCAATGGAAAATGGGTCCTTGTATAGGGTTCTCAAAAGTGAAACTTTGAAGTTTTATGCTACTATTTGATGTTTCTTTCACTAGTTGAAAACAAGTTAACCAATGACTATTTTTCTAGATTTTTCTTAATGTAATGTAAGATGTAATCATGAAAAAAATGTAAAAATGTTTTGGTAAGTTTTTGAATAAAAATTTTAGATCTAAAATGTAATAATTAATTGATTCTAATATGCCATAACCTGAAAAATATAATTATTGAAATTAAAAAATATAATATTTTTCAATTTGAGACAATGTGAGCTACATGCAAAAAATGAAACAAAGGACACTTTTGAATGCAATTTTTAGACTTCTATGTAATAATTAACTAATTTGAAAATGCAAAATTCTGATAATAATGATTTCATGTAAATTTGAAACAAAACTATGAAATTTTTCACTTTTTTTGAGCTAAAATGAAAGATGCAATGAACAATTTCAAATTTCAACCACTTAAGGAATGCAATATAAATGTAAATATGATTGAGAAAAACTCTAATGCAACTTATGATACAATATGTAATGCATTTTTTTGAATTTTTATGACTTTTTAGAATGCAAAGATGAAACCCTATCTAAGAAATGAAAATGCAAAACCTAGATCTAGAGTGAATTATGGAAAAATTTAGAAGGTATTCAATGTTAACATGTTGGGTTCACCAAAAATAAAATGAAGAAAAATGGATCCTATGTCCCAAGTGCTTAGAAAAATAGGATTTAGGTGCCTTTCTCTAAAATTTCATTACAAAGAGAGAAGATCACAAAGGGATAGGATTGACTTTCAACCTTGAGGTGAGCCAACCCTATTTTGGGATCTTGGATCTCAACTTTCTTATGAAAAAATGACTAATTTTCACTTTTGGGAGATGATTTAAAATGAATTAACTAAGTGAATTGCATGACCTAATGATTGAAATGCAGATTTCTATAACATAAACAAAAACAACAATTTGCAAATAGATCCGGGATGTGAATAAAATGGTAAAACTACCTAGAAAAGTGGGTTTCAAGACCTATAGCAGGACCCATTTGCCTAAGGGTGAATGGGTCTTTGCACAAGGATTTTTCTCAACTTTGGGGGTCCTTTGGTGCAATATTTGAGTATTTTTTGCCCCAAGTTTCATCATCGAAAAGATGAAAATAAATTTGGGATTTGAGTTTTTGTGTCTTAACAACAATGTTGACAACTTTGACAAATTTGCAAATTTTTTCCTTTGATCAACTTTTAGTCCTTCTTCACCTATAAATTTGTACATACAAAGAAAGAATAAAAAAATTTTGTTTTTGGGTGAATAGGGGTTTTCCTTAGTCAAACCCCAGTTTGGTAATTAAACCTTAATGATAAAACAATGGTAAATGGAAGGAATTTGATGAATGAACAATGTTATGTCACAACTCACTAAACCCTTAATAGTTTCGCTTAGAGGGTTTAATTTTAACACAACTCTCTAAGGATTGAATCTTTCTTGAATTGGATTGATTGATTGCTTGATTTGATGCTTGAATGCTTAAAACCTACATCATAATGCTAGCTCCAAAACATCATATTAACACAAGTGAACTTTGACATGATGATATCATCTTGATTTTTATTGTTGATGACTGATAAATCTTCTCTTGAATTCTCTTGACAATAATATTTTCTCTTGTGAAGGTTTCCTCTGGCTTGCTAGATTTGAATTGCTAAAATAACTATGCGTTTATAGGTGTTTATGTAATTTTCCAGAAAATAGATTTCAAAAGCAAACATTTTAAACTTGAATTTGAATCATTAAAATTCTGCTAAAACATATTAAAAATTGGGTCTTAGGACTTAAAGGGGACCCATTCATCCTTGGGTGGATGGGTCCTAGGACCTAAGTTTAGGACACACAAATTTCAAGGTAATTTAATTAATGTTGGAAATTATTTTATACATGATTCCCTTTCAAAAAATGAGAATACTAAAGATTTGGGATGCATAATTTAGGGAAATAGAAGCTTAATTAAGTCCAATTAATTAATGGACCTAAACATAGTGTGAAATTGAAAAGGTGTATAATTTTCTACACTATATTTGGTAGAAAACATATATTGTAATCTAACTTTGATGGTAATCACTTAGTTATCATAGTTTGTGAGATAGATAATATATTCACTTATAATAATCATAAGGTCTATTATCAAACAATTCTCATTGTTTCCAAATCTAAGAATTTACCACATTTATTTTATTTATAGTATCATATTTCATCTTGTAGTTGTTCCTAATTGGAACTTTATTCAATTCTACCATGGAAGTAGTTATTATAGACTTGATCTTGGTCATAGTTTAATTTTATGTTTTATAACTTGTTTATTATATGATTTCATTCCTTCATAATACTATGTCATTACCTAGTCATATCTAGTGGAAATACTAACTAGATGTCCCTTTTTTTATTAGTGAAAACTTTGGCCAAATTTACTATTGGCAAAAGAAGGATAGACAACTGAGAGGGGGGGTGAGTCAGTTGTTAAAAAATTTACACTTATTCAACTTTAATCAACCTTTAATATTATATATGATAATTAACAGTAGGAGCACAAAACTTCATAACTTTCTCAATTCTTGATGCACACCTCTGAAACATTCAGACAACATACTAGATAGGCTCAGAAAAAAACCCTTTAATGTGCACCTTTTGATCATCAACGCACAAAACTTTCCATCACTCTGACCTTCTTAGCTTCACAGACTGCCTACAATATATCTATTACAATTTTCTCAATATCTTTGGCATATACAACCTTTAATCATTTTATGCTAATAGTTTTGACATCAATGACAACCACATATCAGCAACACAACTGCAATATCCAACAATCTCCCGCTTTGGCATTGATGGAAACAAATGATGTGAAAAATACAATCAATACAACTAGCTCTTCATGCAGTACTCTTCTCCCCCTTTGTTCTGCACTTCTCCTCCTTACATTTCTCTCCTTTACAGTACAATATTTTTCACATTACACTTCTTCCCCTTTGAAATCAATTGAAAAGGTACACAAACTTTGAACCACATATCATCGAAATCATCTGACTACTCCCCCTGAGTAGCAACCACCATAACATTAATCCGAAACAAGATCTAACTGTAGGTGCAGGGATTGATGCAAAGACTTGCATCTTAGTTCAGATTAGGAGGGGAAATCACCCCTAACTACCTCTAATATACTCAAAATCATCCTTAGGCAATGATTGAGTAAATATGTCTTCAATTTGTTCCTTTGTAGGCACATATTATAATTTGACCTCTTTATCACTCACTTTGTCTCTCAAAAAGTGATACTTGATAGATATATGTTTTGTCTTTGAGTGTAACACTGGATTCTTAGATATGTTTATGGCACTTGAATTGTCACATAATATAGCAATAGGCTAATCATACTCAACTCTAATATCTCTCAGCATCTTCTTCATCCACAATACTTGAGTACAATTGTTTGCAAAAACAATATACTTTGCCTCAGCAGTAGATAAGGAAATGGAGTTCTAATTTTACTTAGCCAAGACACCAACTTCTTCCCTAGGAAGAATGCACCACCGCTTACATAATTTTCATGTAATACACATCTCCCGCCCAATATGCATCTGTAAAAGAATTCAGAATAAGATCAACATCCTTAGGATACCAAAGACCAAAATCAATTGTTCCTTTTAATTATCTGAAAATTCTTTTTATTGCAGTCACGTGTGATTCCTTTGGATCAACTTGATATCTAACAACTATTCACACAACATTCATAATGTTTGGCCTATTTTGAGTCAAATATAACAATCCACCAATCATTGACCTATATCTTGTTTTATTAGCCTTATGAGAATCATCATTTTGTGTTAGCTTGCATCTGGTTACCATGGGTGTACCAATTGGCTTTGAATCTTCCATGAGAATTTTTTTTAGTAAATCTCTTACATATTTGGACTAAGAAATAAAGATTCCATCATCTAACTGAGTAATTTTCAATCTCAAAAATAATTTCAGTTCTCCTATCATTCACATTTCAAATTCACTTTTCATTTCATCAAAGAACTTCATGCATAAGTCATCATCACCTTCAAAGATAATTTCAACAACAAAGACTTCAATAATCAACTCTTTATCCTGATCTAGATTGAAATAAAAATTGTTATCAACAATACCTTTATTGAATCCAAGTTTCAAAAAGTATTTATCTAATCTAGCATACCATGCTCTAGGGGCTTGTTTGAGTCCATATAATGATTTCTTCAATCGGAAAACCATGTATTTTTCATCAGTTAGTTAAAATCCATTTGGTTGTTCAACATAGACTTCTTCTTCTAATTCACCATTCAAGAATGTTGACTTTACATCCATTTGATAGACTTTGTAATTCTTTAAAGTAGCATAAACAAGAAATAACCTTACAACTTCAATTCTAGCAATAGGGGCAAAGGTTTCTTCAAAATAAATACCTCACATCTATGAGTATCATTTACATACCACTCTTGCTTTGTTTCTAACTACTTCACCTTTCTCATTCATCTTATTCCAAAAGACCCATTTGGTTCCAATCACATTTTTGTCTTGAGGTCTAGGAACAAGAATCCAAGTATCATTTTTCTTTATTTGCATTAGTTATTCCTTCATTGCTTCCATCCAATATTCATCTTTACATGCTTCATTGATATTGCTAGGCTTAGCCTTGGATATTAGACAATATTATTTTGCAATTCTTCTTCTAGTCTGCACACCTTGTTCTTGCCTCTTATGATCTGAATTTCATAATGAATTCACTTTACATACATTGGAGTTTTGGGTTCTTCTTTTCTTTCTTCTGCATTTACACTATATTTTCCTTCATGATTTTCTTGATTCACCAGAAGATTTTGAATTTGATCCTATGTTTGTGCATTATTTCCATCACTAGTACTATCTTTTTGGTCATCTAAATCATATCCACAATACTTGGATGATCTGGCAATGTCTTCATCAACTCTGACATTTGCACTTTCAACCATTTTCTTTAATATTTTATTATAACACTGGTATGCTTTGCTCTTGGTAGGGTAACCCAGAAAGATTCCTTCATCACTTCTAGCATCGAATTTTCCAATATCTTCATCTCTCTTAATATAACATCTACCTCCAAATATTTTGAAATACTTAATAGTAGGGTTATAACCAAACCATATCTCAAAATAAGTCTTGCCAGAATTACCATTGACATTTACCTAGTTGATAGTATACACAATAGTGCTTACAACTTCTCTCTAGTATAAACTAGGAACATTACCTTCCAACATCTAATATTGTTCCATTCTTTCTCTCAACAAATTTGTTCTATTGTGGGGTCCGGGGAGAAGATAACTATCTTTTTATTCCATGATCTTCACAAAATAAATTGAACTCCCGAGAAGTGAATTCAATACCTCTATCTGATCTCAAAGATTTGATCTTCAAACCTGTCTCATTCTCTACTAAATATTTGAAGCTTTTGAATTTCTCTAATGCCTCATGTTTTTCTCTTAAGAAAGAAACCTACCATTCTAGAATAATCATCAATAAGCAACATAAATTACCTTTCTCCTTGTAGACTTCGGATTCTATATGGACCACATAGATCAGTATGTACCAAATCCAGTACTCCATTGGAATGATTTTTTCTCTTAAATGAAATTCTTGTCTACTTTCCCATCTGGCATTCCTTGCATATAGTGTTAGTAGACTTTACTAACTTAGGGAGATGTTTGACTGCTTGTGTGGATATTATTTTGACGATGTTATTGAAATTTACATGACACATCCTTCTATTCCATAACCAGCTTACATCAACTTGAGCAATAAAATAACTTTCACTAGAAAAATTTAAATGAAAAATATTACCTCTTGTCTTTGTACTTGAAGAAATCACATTTCCTTAGCTTCCCAATATCCTACACTTACCATATTTGAACTGAAGATCATAACCTTTGTCAACCATCTATCCAACACTCAAAAAACTATGCTTCAAACCTTCAACATATGTACATCATTAGTATTGTATTTACCTCCAAGAGAAATAGTGCCTCTGGCACAAATCACACTAGCATTGTTATCTCCAAATCTTAAAACACCACCATCATATTTTTCTGATCTTAGAAAAAAAAAATTCACAAGTCATATGATGTGAGCATCCACTATCAATCACCCACTCATCCTTCTCATCAATCTTGGTTGCAAGATATTTCTCAATATTCTAATTACTAGTTGATCCAGTGGAAACCGAACCATTTTCCTTGATAGCAATGAATACCCATTCATCTTCATTTCCAATTTCTTTATTAGATTCATCATCAGTAACACCTTCTTCAGCATAATAACATTTCTTTTGAAATCTAGTCTTATTAGGTTTATACTTAGAAAATCTTTTAGGAAACCTTGATGTAAAATGACCTATCTTACTGCAAGAGAAACATTTAATAGGAAGCTTTCCTTTATACTTACCTTGTCCTTTGGCTTCTATTTTCACAATCAATGCTTCCAATTCTTCTAGATCTCTTTCTTTAGTTTCATTTCATCTTCATACTTGAATGTCTTCCTTGAGATCTCTCCTAGATCATATCTTTGTTGGATTTTTTTGGATACAGTAGCTTTGAATGCAAACTATGTCTTAGGAGAATATTCACCAAATTCACTCAACTCAAAGGCTACAAGTTTTCCAATCAGCATGTCTCTTGTTACATTTGTTACTATATTGAGCTCTTCAATAGCACGAGCTTTTGTTTTGTAATAAGTAGACATAGATCTAAGTGTTTTAGCGACAATCTCATCTTCTTCCAAGATTCCACTGACACATCTAATGCAATGCCATCACTAGTTCATTTACCTTTTGTGTGAAATTAAAGATGTTTTCATCTTCACTCATCTTCATGTTCTCCCACTTTCATTTCAGACTTTGTAGCTTAGCAACTTTCACTAGTGCATCTCCTTCATATAATGTTTCTAAATTTTTCCATATCTCATGTGCAATATTTAGACCTATCACATTTTTCATCTCTGAATATGTCAAGGCACTTAGAAATGCTTCTATAGCCCTAGTATTAGTTTCCGCTTCTTTGATATTATCATTTGTAGAGGGACCATTCTGAGGAATAGTATATGCATTATTTGTAATCTTCCAGAAAGGCTCACCAATGCACTTCAAATGACACTCCATTTTGACTTTCCATAGAGATTAGTTTGTACCATCGAATCTAGGACTATCCTTCTTGTATGATGCCATCTCGGATCACCTCAAGCTATTAGACTTCTTCAAAGGAACTAGCTCTGATACCAATTATTGGAAAAACAAGGATAGACAATTGAGAGGGGGGTGAATTAGTTGCTACATAATTTATACTTATTCAACTTTAATCGACATTTAATCTCAAATCTGATAATTAATAGTGAAATCATAAATCAACAACACATTAGAGACACATGAACACCAAGATTTTTTATGTGGAAACCCTATTAGGGGAAAAACCATGGTGGATGTTAGTCCACAAGATTATACCCTATTAGAAGTATAATGAAAGAATGAATAGGGAATGCACATGCATTCAGACACACTACCTAGAGCTCACTGCTCAAAGGGAAATCTCAGTGCCTTACATAAGGGAAAGCTCAGTGCCTTACATAAGATAATTAGATTAAATCCATCTGATGAGGTTGAATTGAGGAATTAACTTCTATAAAAGTTTGATGATAGTTTTGGTTAGGCACAGAAACACTTTTTCACACTTCACTCAATATTCTTCACACTCTTCTTTGAAATCAAATGATCTGATCTTTATTCAAACATTTCGCATACACACCACACACTTGCACTTCCACACTTCTCATACAAACTTCAAAAATAAAGAAACAATCGCTCTTATATATCCGCTACATGAATTTACATCAACAACTCTGTCAGCCACAAATAAAGAATAAATTATAACTATCAGCCTCAATACATGAACAAATCTCAATGTGCACCAACCTAAGTAGGTCACTAAATAGTGAGGACCTAAATCAACATCCTCAAACATGCCAAGCAGTAAAATATTAATATGTAATTATCCGCAACATGCTACCAACATCATGTCGGCCAAGAACATGAAAAATCGAATACACAAAGAAAAATATTTGATCACGAACACACCAATCAACGTGGGCATACCACATTGATAGAGCACAATTTAGAAACATCACTCAACATCTCAAGAACATACACAACAACTCAATTAATCGGAATTGCAATTGCATCTTCCAGAAACACCTACTACAATAACTGAATAACTGTAGGAGCACACAAATTCATAATTCTCAATTCTTGATGTGCACCTCTAAAACTTTATGAAAATATACTAGATAGGCTTAGCAACAAACCCTTTAATGTGTGTCTTCTGATCATCAACATACAAAACACTCCACCACTTTGACCTTCTTAGCTTCATAGACTACCTACAATATATTTATTACAATTTTCTCAGTATCTTCGACATACACAACCTTCAATCATTTTATGCTAATAGTGTTGACATCAATGACAACCACATATCAACAAAACAACCATAATATCCAACATTTACAATTATTCCTAGAGAGATATCAACATCATTTTTAGTGTTTCTATGTACCACTATCTCTCTTTCATCCCTATAAGAATCATCTAGGATGATTATTCCCTCTCAAGTTATCATGCCTCTTGGTAGCTTGTTTTCTTTTAGCTATAGTATCTAATATCCATAAGCCTCTTCAATTTTGGGGGTCAACTCTTTACAAATTCAAAAAACTCTTAGAGAAAGTGAGAAACATTCTCATTGTTGTAGAATACCATATAGTGATTTTGGTTATCTAACATTATAGGTATAATCATAAATTTTACACCATCCCTTTTTCTCAATGAGATCATGGTTGGATCAAAAGGTGAACTAATCAAAGTCATTCTATCTACCTTTATTTTCCTCTTTTCTTGGAAATAGACTCTAAATTGGTGAAATCAAATGGTTCTATTATATTCCTTATGCATTAATTATATGCCTTCATGAGAGAGTTATTTCCCATGCATTGTGATCTTATAATTTTTATTACCAACTTTGAGTCACCATAGATTTATAACATTTTTATGTCTCTTTTATTCATCAAAATTAGGCCTTGAACTAGAGCTTCATACTTCACTATATTTCTAGTTCAAATGAATTGTAACTAGTAGGAATATTTTTATATCTCTCTTTGTAGTGAGACTAGTTTTTTTACTACTGCTAGTGGCCATCCTACAACTTCTGCCATCAAAGTACAACTTCCACATTCTATTTTTCATCTTCTTTGTTTTTTATTGTCTTTAAAATCTATAAAGCCTTCTCATGGATCATATATGCTCCAAAACTAGTTTCCTTAAATAATTGATGAAGAAAATTCACTTGATCATCTTCTAATAAGTACCATGTGTTGTGTTTTTCACTTAGGATATGGTTGATTGTATGAATTTCATCATATAACTCAAGAGATGATAATTCATTCTCTCTTAAAAATGAATTACCCCACTCTTTATAGACTATAAGTTTTATTTTAATATGATGTACACTAATGGGTTTAGATAAAAATTTGATGCATGCTCCATATCTAGTGGTTAGGAGCATATGGCTATAATCTAGTGACAACTAGCTCTCCCATTTTGGTAGTAATAATATGATGAATATGGTAGGAACATCAATCATAGATATTCTCACAAAACCTCAACATTACAATGAGGCATAGAGGGATAAACATGAGTTTCTAACCATTCTAATAGTATTTTTTAGAGTACCATTCAATTATACAACTCTTTTAGTGGAAAATTCACAAGACAAGCCTAGATCTTCTTCAAGCTTCCTAGACATGATAAACGTACTTGAACCAAATTCCACCATAGAATTATGAATTATCTTATGTTGATATATACCAACATCCAATAGAATGGATTTATTTTTAGTTTCTTAACTCACTTCCCATAATGTATGAAAAAGAAAGAAATGTACTAAAAAATATGATTATTTGTGTAGTTAGCTAATGACTCATTTGGCTAGGTCATTACAACATGAACCAAACCATTTCTTTGGTCTACCAATAAAAATATCTCCAAATAAATTCATTAATATAACATCATCATGTATATGAGCATACTATAAAAATATGAGTGATCTAACATGTAATATTGCATCTTCATGACAACTAAATGTATCTATTGTTGGTTATCTAATAAGTATGCATTATAAATAACATGAGCAACCACCATGAAACAATAAATCATTAATGACAACGTACCAAAAAGAGGATAGTGTAAGTTCATCAAATAAGAATGGATTTTTGATCTCCTTAGATGATAAGCCATTAACAAGGCATGAATCCAAGGATGTATAGGAATATCTATCATGAGTTGTATGAGAGACAACATCAATGTTAGGTATAATAATAAACCTGTATTAATTTGGTGTGGTTTAATCTACTAATTAAAACCTGAACTAAAAATAATTTAAAGTCAACTAATATGTATTGTAAGCTTAGATAGATTGAGAATAATTAAAATTGGTTGAGAATAATTAAAATTGGTTAGATAGATTAAGAATTTCTCCGAATTTTGTGCAAAGATTAACTTAAATACTAAGATACTATGATACAAAGTTGAAATCTATTTAATTTAGAATTGGATTCATGAAGAGAGGCATATGATAACATAATTAAGTTTTTAAATATTAGGACAAGTATACACTTATGATATGGTCTAACTAGTGTCATTTCTTCTTTTGTGCATGATTGTTTTTGTTGCAGAATTTCAATTACAAAATATGTTTCCCACTAATTGTGGTGCTAAAAAAATCAATGGGGGACAACTATGTATGGATTGAAGATTATTCAAATGCATTAGTGATACTTATGCCTCAAAGTTGATTTAAATTCAAAATAAAGAAAAAAAAAGAATACTGGATACTCAATAAACTACAATTGAGTAAGATGAAATTAAGTTGTCAATACGATTGAGACTAGTAAAATATGTGCAAAATACTACTAATCAATAATGAAGCTGATCTACTATGATGTCTTTCAATACACAAACCTAGACACACAATCTGAAAATGTTGATTGATAGTGTTCATAACCTAGAATTGTTGGCACTAAAAGTAAAAAAAAGAAAAAACTTTATACTAGAAGATGGACTCAAACTTACAAATTCCATCTAGAGGATGTGACCATGAGAACACTCTTATCAAAGAGAATATAAATACTAAAAAATGAACTAAATATATTTTTAACTAAAAAATACAACATTCAAATGTTAGAGATTAATGTTTAAAATTAGTGAAATAACCTAAAACTTAAATTAAATACTAAAACTATACATTAATGACATCCACACAAAATAACATAAAATATGAAAATAAAAATATGAAATATATAATTTTCTCCTCTACACATATCAAAATGAAACACAGATTCTTTTTTTTAATATTAAATTAATTTTGAAACTACACATCCTAATTAACCAAAATAAAATTTAGAACTACAAATACAAGTAATCTTCCAGCAAAGTAAATACAAACCAATAATTCTGAACCTTAAAGAACAGATCTTATATCCTTTAATAAGTCAAAATAGGAAACAATATCATAATTATTATTGACCCTTTACAAACAAAATATCTCATAGAAGCACACAAAGGACAAATACAATGAGGATAGATTTTTGAAATTGTAAACAAGGAAAACCATGTAAAAACTCAAAACTTAGGCTTATCATTGAATTTTCAAGATGCAGAAAATTACTCAAAAATTCCCAATCTGTTTCTTTTCATCTCCATGAAAACATACATTAAAATTAATTTGCAGAGACTACCTGCATACAGAAAGAATGGAAACCAAAGTTATTCCCTTCCTTACCTCTAATATTTACCTTTTGTAATAAGAATTCCTTTAGCAGCAGAAAATAAACTGAACTGCTCACAGATAAGAAAATACTCTATCCAGCTCAGCTTCTCATGAACTCTTCACTGCCATTATGGGCTGAAAGTAAGTTATTCTTCATTAGAGGTTTCTGCAATCCCAAAGAAAAGAAATGTTGACCTTGTATTGCCCATACTTAGGAAACAAAACAAAAAACAGTTACATTGTAAAATAGAATATTATGAAATAATGCAAACAATGCAAAGCATAGAGAACCAGGATAACCATCTCAAGCCTAACCAGTGGCCACTGAAATATATTTTCTTCAAAGCTAAGGTCAGCAGAAAGAGAATATGTATTCTCTTCAAAGTTAAGTCAACAGAAAGAAGAGAGGAGCACAGCTCTTTTTGATAATCATCAGTTGTGAGCTGTGCTCTCTCTCTTCTGCTATTGACCTTTCTTAATTCAAAATTATAGCGAAAATCTGTATTATTATAATTGAATGAAAGAAGAGAGAAGCACAACATTTTTTGATAATCATATATTTAATATATGTTTATCAGTTGTAAGAGCTGTGCACTCTCTCTTCTGTCTTTGATCTCTTTCACAAAAAAATCTTTATTACTATAATTGATATGAAAGAAAAAAAAGACACAACTTCATTGAATAATCATAACTCGTGAATTGTGGGCTGTGTTCTCTCTTCTGCCATTGGGTTCCCTCAATCCAAAATTGTGGGCTGTGCTCTCTCATCTTCCATTGGGTTCCCTCAATCCAAAACTATGGGGAAAATCCTTATTGCTATAATTGGTATGAATTGAAGCAGATCTTATAATGGAAAAAGTGATAGGTTTATTCTGATGAGAGGTGCGCTGTTGGGTTTGGGGTCCATGTATTGCAGTCAACAGTCTATAAAGCAAAGTATAACTAACTTTGATACTTGCACTTTAATCTAGCTCGGCTTTATCCCAGCATCTTTGGCGGTCGAATCATTTCATCCCAGTTAAGTGGGAGACATTCATGACTGGAATGAAGAAGACGTGTAGAAATTCTTTGTCCATAATTTGGAATGCTCTTGATATGTGTACGACCGATTGGTTGGGAATGAATATAGATATTTATATTCAACAAGAATATTCCATTGCTATTGTATAATTGCTGGTAGTCTTTATCAGAATATATAGCTGTTGTGTTTCTAGATTTTTTTTTATGGTATATTTAAAGTGATTCCCAGAAAACTAAACTTAAAATGGTATAATTCACTGTTCTCTTTCCCACAAAGTACGATATAAATATATAATTGAACGACCACTCATAGAAAGAACAACAATTATATGACCTTTTATATCATTGTACTGGTACAATTTTCATTTAGCTTTGGACCATTGTGCTAGTACAATTTTCAATTAGTTTGGACCATTTGGTTGATTGCCAAGATATTTTTACAAATGACATGTGGTATATTTTTTATATTAAGTTTGGCATCTTTCTTGATTCTTATTCATTCTTATTTAGATATATTTTTATATATTTGACTTTATTCTACTCTTATCTATACATATTCTTATACATTTGTCTTATCATTTATCAAACAACTATTTATAAAAAGAAGAATATTTATTTAAAATTATAATGGTAAAGATTGTATGCTCATGTCAATTTTTATTTAGTTTTGGATCAGTTTTAATGAAATGTCTTAATACAATTACACAGCAACATGTTGCACACATTTGTGCTAAGTTTAGCTTCTTCCCCAATCTTCAATTATCATCATTCACTTCCACCTACATGCACTTTCATGCATTCAACCTTTTCCTAGCCTTGCTCCCATCTATGACTATACATTCACCTCATCATTAAAAATTTATAATTCCCTATCTTAGGTCAATTCCATAATGTGAGAGTGATACCACAAATCTATAATCTGATGCAAAATTTAAATTTTTTAAATTCAATTTGCTAACTCTTGCCTTTTCCTCCTACTAGTTGATAGCTAGCTTTGTATATGTTTATGCGATTATTCATTATGTCTTGGTATTTATAAAGGCATTTGTTTGAGCATTAATTTACATACATAAATAACAAGCATTACCCATATTTACAAGGTGTATTCCTAGGAACATCTACATTTGGAGCACTAAAAGAAATTAATTTATTTGCATCTAGGCCATTATATGCTTGCTTCTTGTCTAGCAACACTTTCCCAAGGTTGCAATTTTGGTATTTCAAGGTAGTTAACTAGGGAGAATGCTAACACTCTCAATTTGATAGTTTCTCTAAGGTATTTCTAAATACCACAAGTCCTTATAAATTAAAGCAAAGATCAAGTATCATAATCAACCAAATTAGAGTAGTTTGCATACAACTATATCACGATTGTTTCCTAAAGGATTAGATCTACACTAAGTAAGATTGATCTACAACTACAAGATTGATCCATAGAGAAATCCAAGTCTGTGTAGAGTTTAATGTAATTAGCACTTCAAAGACATTAATTGTCTATAATGTGGTGAACTGTTCTTACCAGTCATCAACATACATGTTCTAACTTCAATTCAAGAGCTAAGTACACATTTCATTTAAATTTTCCTTTTCTATAAAATAATATATATTATTCCAATATTTATCCATCTAATATTTTCTTAGGTTAAAGTTGATATTGGAATACTTGTAAGAGAATGTTGCATGTACACATTTAATTGCCTTTTCTAAAATTGATAACTTTATCCCCATCACAACAAGAACACACAATGGTCTACAATCTGCCATGTTGAATCTCTCCAACATAAAATTCACATACTTAATTTGTCCTAACCAATGTTTTTTGTTTGCTCTGTCTCTTCTGATTTCCATACCCATAATGTACTTAGTTGTACCTAAATCCTTCATTTAAAATTGTGTTGAAAGCTGAGACTTCAAATTAGAAATCAAAGATTTACCATTCCCAATGAACAACATATCATGAACATACAATGCAATAATGAGAATGTGATCATCAATAGTATTGAAATAGACACAATGATCTAGTTTTAATCTCAGAAATCCCAAACTCAACACAAAGAAATCAAACTTTTGGTACCACATCCTAGGCGACTATTTCAGACCATACAAAGACTTCTTCAATTTGCAAACCAAATTTTTGGTACCTTTCATAATGTAATGCTTTGGCTCTAACATATATGTTTCTTAAAGTTATCTTCTGATGCAGAAGCATCCAGTGGTGTAAGGGCAATCCTACATCACCCAAAAATATATTTACTTTCATTTAGATTTATTTTTTTGTAGATGTTTTTGCATTTCTGGATACCCTTTTCGTCAAAGAAAAATTCCCAACTTTCAGAACTGCTTTTCTGCTTTTTCTGCTCGACTGCTATTTTTAGCAGGTATGATTTTGAAGGCGTGAAGAGACAAAAATTTAAGGGAAGCTTCAGGACAGAATAATAAACACTTTGGTGAAAGAATCAGGCAAAGATCATTCCTGGTTCAAAAGTTATTCAAGTTTCAGTTTCTACTTTTTGCCCTACAAAATCTTCGGAGCTAATTTTAAGGGACTTAAAGACTTTGGATGGGCTCGAAAATTGGCAGAAAACAAAAGTGGTTAGCCTTTAGGCCCCACTTTCCAGCACTTCATTTTCGCAAAACCTTTCCGAAAAGGTATTATCATTGAAGATCCGACGGTTAGATCTTGAGTTAGGGCTTCCAGAAGTTTGTGCATAATTAGAATGTTGTTTTTGGCTCCAAACGGGGAATTGGACTATTTATTGGGTAGTTTCTGATTTTTGTGGGCAGTTTTTGGGGAAAGAAGATCACATGTTGTGAATAGGGGAATTTCTATAATTTCTTTTATGTAATTTGCATGTATTGCAGAACTCGAGGATTGGAGATCCTCTGCATGTAAGAATTTCATATTTTGAAAATAATAAGAATCTCTGGTTTTTCTGTGTGATTTTCTTGTGTCTCGAGTTGCACCCTCATCATTTTCGGAGCTTCTTCCTCTTCATTTTGCACTTATTTTTCTTTATATTTTTCTTCTTCTCCACCAGCAGGTTCATATGAATCATATCCATCTATTACAATTGAATTCTATAGGTCTTAATCAACCTTGACACTTGCACTTTCAACAATCCTTCTTAGTATTTTGTTGTAACATTTGCAAGCTTGTCTTTTAGTAGAATATCTAAGGAAGATATCTTCATCAGACCTTGCATCAAAATTTCCTAAGTTTTCATCTCTTCTGATATAGCATTTACTTCCAAACACTCTAAAGTACTTGATAGTAGGGATCCTTCCATACCACAACTCATAGGGAGTCTTTCTGTTGTCAGCTTTTGTTTGGACTTTATTAAGTATGTAAACAACAATATTTATTTCTTCTCTCTAGTATACTTTTGATAGGTAAGCTTCTTTCATCATAGTCCTTAGGGCTTCTTAAACAGTCTTGTTTTTCCTCTCAACCACTCCATTTTGCTAAAGAGTCCTAGGGGTAGACAAATGCCTTTTTATGCCATGATTCTCAGAAAACATGTTAAATTCATTGGAGGTGAACTCTCCACCTCTATCAAATATCAAACATTTGATCTTCAAATCCATCTCTTTTTCAACCATAACTTTGAATGCTTTGAATTTTATTTCAGATTTTTATCTAAGAAAAGCAACCCATGTCATTCTAGAGCAATCATCAATCAAAAGCATAAAATACTTGTCGCCTTGAAGACTAATCAATCTTGTCAAACCACAAAGGTCTATGTGTACCAATTCCATCAATCTAGTAGAATATTGTTCTTTTTCCTTGAAACTACTTCTAGTTTGTTTTCCAAATTGAGAATATTTGTAAACAACATTGATAGGATTTATAATCCTCGACAAATCTCTCACTACCTAAACTGAACTAATTCTAATCAAGTTATCAAAATTGATGTGCCAAATTCTCCTATTCCATAACTAGCTATCGTTAATCTAAGTCATAAAACAATGACCATCAATACCCTTGAGTTGATAGATATTTCCATCTATCCTCTTTCCAATAACAATCATAGTTCCAGACCCTTTTTTTATCTCACATCCATCATCTTGAAACATAATATTGTATCTTTTACTACACATTTTTCCAACACTCAAGAGGTTATGCATTAAACCTTTAACATAGTAATCATCTTTAGTATTATGCTTGCCATAAAAAATGATTGATCCTATCCACAAATATTAGCACTTGAATCATCTCCAAATTTAACAAGTTCTCCATCATATTTTTCAAATTTAATAAACTTGCTCTTATCTCTGGTCATATTATTTGAGAAACCACTATCAATAATCCAATAGTTCTTGTCATATCTGACATAAAAATAAGATACCAAAGTTCCTCCAATTTTATCCTTTTTCTCTAGAACACTTTCCTTTACACAACTTTTAGAGCTAGCAAAACCAAATTCATCTTTTAAAGCGAAGAACAAAGATTCATTATCATAAACATCTCTATAATCATATTCATCATCAGATATACCAACATCTTCTCTAACATAGTAGCTTTTCTTGATCATCTCACCTTTTTTTTTCTTTCTTATTGTTTATAGTTCTATTTGAACATCTTGAAGCGTAGTGACCTATGTTTCCACAACTAAAGAACTTGAAAGGTAATTTACCCTTGTACTTATTGGTGCCCTTTTTCATTCTTCTTACAAAGTTATCTTCCACCTCATCTAGATCATTTCCATCTGAATCTTATAACTTTTTCTAATTTTCTAGTCTTGAAAGTAGTCTCCACTTTTGCACCATTTTTTAGACCAATTTTTTTCATTTCAAATGTAGTTAGTGTACCATACAACTAATCTCTAGTGTATGTATTAAAATCTTCAAATTCCTCAATAGAAAAATAATTTCTTTATAAAAATCAGGAAGAGTACTGAGAATTTTCTTTACCACTTTAGGTTCTTTGACTTGTGCACCAAGAACTTGTTGCAATAATGAAGAAAGAGACATCTAGTTTGTTATCTTTGTTTTCATTGATGCCAACATTGTTTGCTATTTAATTTTATTCTCATCTGGTAAATTATGTTTTTGCTACATTGATCTGGTAATTTGGTCAAGATTCACTCTAGGTAGAATATCGGCTCATATAATTTTGGTATGTTATTCAAGATTTCTAGATGCAATTGTGATTAGGGATTCTACAATTTTGGTTGAATAAGTTGAGAATTATAAATTATAGTTGTCTACCTTATAGTTTTTGGCATGATATTCATCCGGCCAACTTAATCAAGCAGTATACATTTCATAGATGCTTAATGTGCTTGTGTTTTGGTCTAGGTCGACCTAACATATGCTTGGCACATTTTGTTTAAGCATTAAAGATGATTTTGTTTTGAATTTGACAAGAAATTTTGAGTTAAGTATGCTTACATCCAATTATTCCAACCTAATTGATATATAAAGATGCAAGTGTGTATATATATGGAGAATTCAAATACTATTTAGACAGATAGTGAAAAATGGTGATAGTACAAATATATGCGACAGAGTGATATTATGAAGTTGTTGATAGGATTTGATAGTTGCTATATACCTGCAAATCCGTGCAAGATTTTTGTTTCTCCAGAACTTGATTGGAACTGTACTCAGCACACAAATGGTGCATTCCATCAATTCATACTTTGGTAGTGAGCCACACTCCTTTATAATCATTTTTAGGCTATGAGCCTTTCAAGAACAGTGTGTCTAGGCTATGTTCCCTATAATATTTTATGACCAGTTATAATATATTGTGGGTTAATCCTCACTGTGGTTTTTTCCACTTTGGGTTTTCCACGTAAAAATCCTAGTGTCTATGAGTCATGTGATGTTATGATCTCTTTCATATTTTTACTTGAAGTTGTTGCTATATATGTTTTGATAATTGGATGATTAGTAATCAAATGGTTATGTAAAATATTGATTCACCCCCCCTCTCAGTATTTTGTGTGTTCAACAATTGGTATCAGAGCTTGGTTCCTTTGGAAAAGTTTAACAACTTAAGGAAGATCTTGAAGTTTGAACACATGGATGACAAAAAGTATCATGTTCCTTTGGAAGAGATCTCTACAATTGAGGAAATTCATGCTACTCTTGAATATCTAGATAAAAGTGAAGATGAGAAAGAAACTCTGAAAGAAAACTTGAAAGAAGAAAATGAATGCATTAGAAAATTAAGAGAGAAAATAAATAATTTCAAATAAAGGCATAGATAAGTCAGTGATCAGTTGAAGAAAGCTAATGAAGAAATCACCAGACTAAAGGTGCAAGTGGAAGAAAAGAAAAGAATTGAAGAATGTTAGAAAGCTGAAGTTCGGAATAAAATTGATGAATTCACAAAGCTTGAACAAGAAGTGGTAACCCTAAGATTTGACTTGGGGAAAGCAAGAGCTCACGGAGAAAAATCCAATTCAAATTCTACAATGCTTGATGAGTTGATCACATTTCAGAAATCAGCTAAGGATAAAGGTGGTCTAGGACTTGAAGAAGGAAAAATTTTAAAGGAAAATCAGGTTCCCAACAAAGTGGATAATCAAAGGAAGATTCAAGGCAATAATAAACAATTCAAGAATCAAAGAAGCAATATTGGAAGGAACCCTATTAGACAACCTAATTCTCAAAGGTACCCATCTTTTAATGACATGTGTTTCTCATGTAATAAATTTGGCCATAGGGAAACTAAATGTAAAAGTAGAATGAATCAAAATGTTGGATTCTTCTTTGGATAATGTTTTTCTTGTAAAAGTTTTGGACATAGAGATACTCAATGTAGAATTCAAACAATGATGAATAGATTCAATACTGGTAGAATGGATCAATTTTTCAAGGTTGTTGCTACATATATTCTACTTTTGTGCATAAAGCTAACTAGTGTAGATCAAGGATAAATTTGAATTAGTTTGGTAAAAAATTTGCTACACCTACAATAAACAAGGACACATCTTAAAATTCTGCAGAAGCAAAATTGAGAAGAAACCTAATCGAGAACAAAAGAGAAAACTTGTGAACAAAGTGGATCCTACTGAAGTGAGAAAAGAAATGGGGAAAATTTGGAGGAAAAGGGAAGAACCTGAGAATAAGGATGATTCAAATGCATCTATACATACACCTAGTGTAGATACTTCTAAAAATTAAACCTAGCAATGGTTTTACGGGGAGAAGAAACGGATAAATCTAACAAACCCCCAATATATGAGGTGTCAAGTAGTAACACAAGGATATATGATGTAAGGTGTCATTTTGAAGATGTTGAAGAAGTATCCAACAAAAAATATGCAAATCTCGACAATTGTTGAACTTTTTAGGGTTTATAGTGTATGTTACAAAGTGTTTATCAGCTTTTGAGGTTGGAATGCATTTAATGCAAAATTAGGGAAAAATTCATAAGTCATAAAGTGATACACTAAGTTGAGTTAAAACAAATTTGCACAAGTGGGAAGGAGCAGAGTGAGCTGAAGAAATTTGGAAGTGAATCAAAGCATTTGGCATCAAACCCTAGTTTTCAATGAAGCTTAAAAAGGTATTTATTGTTATCTTAGCTTTGTGGGTTTTAGTTGAAGTTGCAGACACCCAAAACTGTCCTCTTACAACACCTTGTCACAACATTACATAATTTAGACATCATGTAGCATGTTTTTCCCTAGGTACCCATGTCATCATCTAATTAGTTAAATAAATCTTATTTGTTTGACTAATTTAATTTATTCCCTTCTATTCATAATCCCTTCTTTCTTCTAATGTTAATTAAATAATTTATATTATTTAACTAATTAAATCATAAATCCAACATTAATTAAATAAATCAAATATTTATTTAATTAATAAAATCCTTAAAATATCCTGTTGCTTTCTTTCCAAAATTGGAACTCATGTGTATCTAATTAATTAATTTAGTTAGATAATTCATCAATTATCCCTCTCATGTTTTATAGGATTTATTTCCTTGAAAATAAAAAAATCAAATCTTTCTATCTTTTCAAATCTTATTTTATCTTGTTTTATTTCCTCTTTTGTCAAATAAAACAAAAATCAAATCCTTATCAAATCTTATCTCTAAAATTGAATCTTCTTCTTGTTGTAATGCACAAGACAACTGAGAAGGGAGGGTGAATAAGTTGTATCAAATTCTTTATTTCTTAACTTAATCAATTCCACTTTATCTTCAACTTGTTATTAAGTATGAACATGAAAATGCAGATAATAGAAACACAACACTAGAGACAAGAGATTTAATTGGAAAACTCTAATGATGGAAAAACCATAGTGAGGATTAACTCACAGTATAGTAGTAATACAATACTGGATACAAAGGGCTCACTGCCTTATGACTCACTGTCCAAAAGAGAGGCTCATTGTCTATAGAAAAATACAAAAAAATAGATAAAGATCCACCACTAGGAGTTCCACACACTTCGCAACTTGATCAGAAGATTATGAATACAATGAAGTAATGTTGCCACAATTCTCTCTTCCACACTTTGCTTTTCACACTTGTTTGCACACTCTACTCTTTCTCGAATCAAATGATGGATCAATATTTAATTCGCTACAACTTAAGTTGTATTTATACCATCTTCAACCTCAGGAACATTCTCCAAGGTCGGCTATACAATTTCATTTAATAAATTCAAACTAGGTCAGCTACTCAACATTCCCATGGTGGATAAGAATGTGAGGGGGCCAAATACATATTTAATTTAGGACCCAAACAACATATTGAAGCTCACACATGCTTCCTCAAGTCGATGCAAAACCCAAATGTAATGTGTAGACACCAGGTCAACCAAACCTAATGAAAAAACCAATGATCTTTGAAGTACGTGCATCTTCAGCAAGATAAACACACATGGATTGATCAACATGCTTCACAAGTCATTTTACCATCTCTGAGAACAACTCAAATACATTCACAAAAACTTCAACAAAATTCATTTATAGAGAACACTTCACCAGTTCAACCGGGACAACTAGCAAAAACATACAAACTCTGGAGTAGGTCTTCCAAAGCGACAAACCACAAGCCATTTTGTCAGAACACAAAAATAATCAGAAAGAGTAATCGCCCAGATCCACAAGATCTGAAACCAAATACCAAAGGACTGCAGAGCCAAAACATTTCTCCTAGTCAATAACCAAATAACTCTAACAAACTAGTTCACACACCAGTGAACATAACTTTTACTCTCCATCAAGCCTGAAACTGAAACTCAGAATATACAATCCATTTAAGCTTATGAAAACACCTATAAATCTATATAGGCATTGTTTCAACATAGGGGAAATGCGGACTACAATATGAGAGCACGCTTAGAACACATTTCAACACAACTTTCATTGTTTCTCAAATTTTCTCAAAATCAGTTGGAAAAATACAACTTACTCAACTTGTACAGTGCTGACATCAATGAAAATATCAATGACAACATCACCAAACACATCCATACTTGCAAAAATCTCCCCCTTTGTCATTGATGGCAACACATGATGTGAAAACCATCAAGGATAGTATACATGATTCTTAGAAGCGAAAACCTACCAAGTATAGAATTTTCACATGATTCTCTCTCCCACATCCTACATGATTTTCAGAAGCAACAACCTGTCAATCATAAATTTTTCACATGATTGTCTCTCCCCCTTTTACATCAATGGAAAAGGAAATTATTTCCAAACAAAGCTCTGTTCACTCCCCCTAAGGAGTACATCCACATCACATACTACAACAATGCACTTCTCTACTCCCTCTGAGGAATAGACCTCAATAATCAGTCCAGAACAAAATAGTATGTGAATCCACTAAACTGATGCACCTCCATGTGCACTTAGTTCAAAGGAGAGGAAAAAACCCCTAAATTCCCTATGAGATACTCAAAATTATCCTTTGGAAGGGCTTTATTGAATATGTTTGCAACTTGTTCTTTGGTAGGTACATATTCAAGTCTAACTTCATTCCTTAATACTTTCTCCCTCAAGAAGTGATACTTGATAGATATGTGCTTTTTTATAGAATGCATCACTAGATTCTTTGAAATATTTATAGCACTTATATTGTCACAATAGATAGAAGTAGGTTCATCACTCACCACACCTATGTCCATCAAAGTTTTCTTCATCCAAATTACCTGTGTACAACAAGATGTTGCTACAATATATTCAACTTCTGTAGTGGATAAAGAAACTGAATCCTATTTCTTGCTCAACAATGAAACTAATCTTCCTCCAACGAAGAATTATCCTCCACTTGTACTCTTTCAGTCATCTACACATCCAACCCAATTAGAATTAGTGTAGGAATTCAAAGTCAAATCATTGTCCTTTGAACACCATAGTCCATAGTTTGGAGTTCCTTTAAGATATATGAATATCCTCTTCACAGCTTTAACATGTGCTTCATTTGGTTATGCTTGAAATCTTGCAACTAAACATACTACATGCATAATGTCTGGTCTAGTAGTAGTAAGATACAAAAGTCTACCAATCATGGATTTGTACATGCTCTGATCAACTTTAGCAGATTCATCATCCTTACTTATCATGCATCTAGTTACCATAGGGTTACATGTTGGTTTAGAGTCATCCATTCCAAAATTCTTTAACAATTCCTTAACATACTTAGATTGTGAAATGAATATCCCTTTGTTAGTTTCATTAGCTTGACAATCCAAAGAAGAAATTCAGTTCACCAATCATAAACATTTCAAATTATTTTTGCATCTCTTTAGCAAACATATTACACATACCTTCATTACCACCAAAAATTATGTCATCAACATAAACCACAACTATCAGAATCTTGTCTTTCTCAACCTTGAAGTAAACATTGTTGTCTGCGGACCCTTTGTTGAATCCTTGCTTTGTTAAGTATCTATCCAATTTTCATACCAAGCTCTAGGAGCTTGCTTCAGTCCATATAATGCTTTCTTTAACTTACAAACCATGCCCGGTTTGTCTAATGGTGAAAAACCTCATGGTTTCTCCATATATACTTCTTCTTCCAATTCTCCATTCAGAAATGTAGATTTAACATCCATCCGATATACTTTGAAGTATTTATGAGCTGAAAATGACAAGAACATCTGAATGGATTCCATCCTAGCTACAGGAGTAAAATTTTCTTCAAAATCTATTCCTTCAACCTATGAATATCCTTTACATAGAAGTCTTTCTTTATTCCTTAATACTTCACCATCTTCATTTAATTTTATTTTGAATACCCATTTAGAACCAATTACATTCTTGTTTGTAGGTCTAGGGACTAGTTCCCATGTCTCATTCTTCTCTATCTGATGTAGTTCCTCTTTCATTGCTTTAACCCAACTTTCATCATCACATGCTTCATTCACAGTCTTAGGTTCTATCTTAGAAAGTAAACACAAGTTTACCTCAACCACTTTTCTTCTTGTATTCACTCCTTCACTTTTATCTCCTATTATCTATTCCTCTGGATGATTTTTCTGAACATATTTAGGAGTCTTGGGTGTAGGTTTCAAAATTTATTCTTCTCCTTCACTTTTTTGCTTCTCTTCTTTTTCTTCTTCTTGTATTTTCACATAGATTGGTTCATCATGTTCAATTTTAGTTATTTACACCGGTCTATACATATCTTCATCAACCTTCACATTAGTACTTTCAATGATTTTCCTCAGCCTCTTATTAAAACATCTCTAAGCCTTAATGTTTATTGAATATCCAAAGAAAATTCCTTCATCACATCTAGAATCAAATTTTCCAAGATTTTCTTCATCTCTTCTAATGTAGCATCTACTTCCAAATACCTTAAAGTACTTTACAATAGGAGTCTTACCAGTCCATAGCTCATAAGGGGTCTAAGTGTTGTTACCTCTAACTTGAACTCTGTTAAGAATGTAAACAACAGTGTGAATAGCTTCTCTCCAATACATATTGGGAACATTTTCTCCTCTCATCATAGTTATGGAAGCCTCTTGCATAGTCCAGTTCTTTCTCTCTACAACTCCATTTTGCTACGAGGTTCTAGGAGCATAATAATGTATTTTTATACCATGCTCTTCACATAATGCATTGAACTCACTAGATGTAAACTCTCCACATCTATCAGATCTCAAACATTTTATTCTCATGTTTTCCTCATTTTCTACTCTTTCCTTAAACACCTTGAATCTATTAAGAGCTTGAGAATACTCTCTAAGAAATGTAACCCATGTCATCCTAGAGTAATCATCAATTAAAAGCATAAATTACCTATCACCATTCAGGCTTCTTATTCTTGTAGGACCACACAAATCTATATGGATTAATTCCAGCATTTTGGTAGATGATTGATCCTTTTATTTAAAACTATTTCTTGTTTGTTTTCCCATTTGACAACTTCTGCAGATTGAATTTGAAGGCTTTATAATTCTAGGCAGATCTCTCACAAATTCTCTAGAAATGATCCTAACCAGATTATCAAAATTCACATATCCCATCCTCCGATGCCAGAGCCAAGTCTCACTAATCTGGGAAACAAAACAGTGACCATCACCACCTTTGATTTGATAGATGTTTCCATGAGTTCTTCTTCCAGCTGCAACCATAGTTCCAGATCCTTTTCTGATCTCACAAGTGTTATCCTGAAACACAAGCTTACAACCTTTGTTGCACATTTGTCTAACACTTAAGAGATTATTCCTTAAACCCTTTACATAATAGACATCATCAGTGTTATGTTTTCCATCAAAGCTAATTGTTCCTTTACCAAAAATCTTAGCACCAGAATCATCTCCAAACATGACTATACCTCCATCATACTTCTCAAGATTAGTGAACTTACTCTTATCTCCAGTCATATGATTTGAACATCCGCTGTCAATTACCCAAAATTCTTCATCCTGTCTAGCATGAAAAGTAGTTACCAAAGTACCTTCTGATTCATCCTTCTTACACTTTGGACTAGGTTCTTTTGCACATTTTTTTTCCAAGGCTAGAAACAAGCATTCATCTTTGTCTTCCTCAAGGTCAAATTTATCATCAAAGATTCATGCATCTTCCTTAACATAATACAACTTCTTGAACTTCCTATATTTGGTATCCTTGTAATTATTGTTATTATCCTTTTTCTTCTTTTGAGTAGCTCTATTAGGATATGTTGATGCATAATGACCAATATTTCCACAACTAAGACACTTAAAGGGCAACTTACCTTTGTATTTACTAGTACCTTTCTTCAATCTCCTTGTGAAATTTTCTTACAAATCTTCTGCATCATCATCATCATCATCTATCTTCATGACTTTAAAGTTTGTTTCAATCTTTTCCTTATCTCTTGCAAATTTTCTCATCTCAAATGTAGTCAGGACACCAAATAGATGTTCCTTAGTGAATGTCTTTGGATCATACTGTTATTCAAGTGCAGATACTTTGTCACTATAATTGTCTAGTAAGGTCATCAAGATCTTCTCAATTATGTCTTCATACTTCATGGTACTTGTTGGTTTCTTTTTTAACTATAACCACGTTGGTCTTCTATTCTACCTATGGAATTGTCAATTCCAATCAAAGGCAGCTCAAAGAACCTGGACCAATTACCTACACTTTGGGCTCTGCAAGACTTGGGAGGGTTATCCCTTAATGTGTTTAAAACCTTTGCACCAGTATTATAGAAAATATTAACAACAACAGATAATCTCATTTTAATAGCTCAACATAATAGGATAATACCGAATAGAATTGGTTGTTCATCAATAATATCAACTACTTCGAGCATGAGATAACTATAACAACCTTTCATAGTATAAGATTCATTGATTTTTTTAATTTGTAGCAAGCTCCAAGTGAACACAAACAAACATTGAATCACAAAGAATAAATGCAACTCAGATCAGTGCCTTACTTCCATTGGAGGAGTCAAATTCACAAATACCTAATGGTTTATAATAGATTCAACACATAGCATATAATATCTTTGATTATATTTCCTTACAATGTCACCAATATGTACCCCAGCTCAATACTACTTATCAAATCCTTGTACAAAACATATCAACCTGCAATCTCATTTAAGAATTTTAATTAACTCCTCGAATTAAATCTAAAACAAGAATTGCACACACCACAATAGTGAGATGAACAAAATAACCCTTGATCACTTTATTCAAAATTCAAATACACTTGCACACAGGAGAGACATGAGCTTGAATTTATCAGTATGATTCAAATGCTAGTACTGTTATAAAAAATCATATCTCCATGAATTCAAAACCTACAATAAAATGACTTAGAACCTAATTTGTATTTCCTTTATCATTGCTAGATTTTACATTTTTCTCTGCAATTTCACCTAGACTCGACCAAAAATATCTAACATGCTAACTCTTGACAATGAGAGAAGAAGAGAATATGTAGAGGAAAGGAATATTCTAGAAGAAGCCCTAAAACTGATCCGAAAATTCCATCTGGAAACACCTTCATCGTTGATCATCAAATTGAAAAGAATCTTCTCCTCTCCCTGCAAAAAACCTATTATGTCCCCAAAACTACCTTTGCTCAATTTTTTTAATAATAGAAAACATTCCCATCAATTGCAACTTATCGTTTCACCAAAAAAATAAAACTCTCATGCACATTTGACCTTTACTTTATATAAGAAATTCTTGTTGAATGTCAATAAAATTACCTGTGCACTCCACTTTCACATAAAATACTCCACATATTTCACCCTGATTTATTTCTTACCTTTACATAATAAAGGCCTATGGTTTTTTATTTCGGGCTCCTCTTGAAATCATCTGCATCAAATATTTACCCTTTACCTTTAAAATTAAATGCGCCCACCACAACCTCCTTTCATTTATAGCCTGCACATGTTAACGTATTTTATTTTCATGGGAAACATTTTAATTTTAAAGGTTTTATTCCATTTGAAATAAAAGCCTTCGTATATTTTATTGGGCTACCATAGAACTATTACAAATTTCTTCAAATTGTGTTGCTGGGGACCCACTACACACTTTCCTTTCCCATCCCACCATCCTGCAATCACTAATGATTGGGAACCTTGGGACCATGACCTGGTGGGTGACGGTTTAGATCATGTTGGGATTCACCCTCCATTCTTCACCATAGATCATCTTCCTCCATTTTACGTTACCCTAATCTCTTTTCATTTGGTATTCTCTATAATTTTCCTCATGCATTCATGGTGGCAGCTTCCTACAGCAACAAACACTTTCATCCATTCGCATACACCATCGAGCCCTTACCCTATCAAAAGACTTTTCTCACATAATCGGAAAGCCCCCCAGAAATTATTTCCATCACTCACCGTCTCTTTTCATTTACATTAGCCTCATTCATCTTCATGCTTCGATGGATGCCCATACTCCATTTCTAGTCGCACCCTAGCTTTGCAAGCTGCTTTTATTTAAAAATTTCTAATGCCTTTTCAACAAATCCATTGTTGCTTTCTTCATTTTGGATCCCTCCACGTGCTACGCTGTGCTTTCATGGATGTACATACATTGCAATCCTAGCATCCTGTGAGACCACATTTGTAATAAATTTGCTACTCTCTCACAAAAACTCACACAAGAGTCCTCATCTCCACCTTTAATGGATGTCTGCATCCTGTTCCAAAGCTCCCATGCCATTTCATTATCCCCAACCAATTGCAGTTGCTTAAACATTTCCAAACCATTTTCAACAGGATGGCGTCAATAGAGTGGCGTGCAAAATAGAATTTCCTCAAACAATTTTGATACATCTTCATTGCAAACCATGAGCTACTCCCTCCATTGATTTTCTCTGCAACCCTCCACCTACGCATAGTCTTCCAATCGTTGCATCTATATTGTGGGAATTCATTACAAGCATTGCCTAGATGATTCCATATACCCTACTCCTCTGTAGCTTATTACCTCTAAGCTTGAATATAGGTTCCCATTAGCAACATGTTCCATCACTCTTCCAAATATTTACTTCATTTTCCCATAGATGAGAGTGATTAAAAATTGATTCTCGCAGTCTCTTGCAAATTGTATTTGCTGGAAAGTGTCTAAGGCATTACCAACAAACCTATTTTTTTCCATGCACCACACCCATAGCTAGAAAACACATTTTCTTAGAAGTCTCTAAAGCATATTCAACACATAAATTTTGTGCATTTGCTGCATACATGACACCCATGAGATATTTGATCCCTCTACTGGTTGTCCCTACAATAGACCCAATTCCCTCAAAAAGCATGCAAGCTCTATCAACTGGTATAGCCACCCCTCACATGTCTTCATTTAGTACCTTATTCACCCAATGGCGTTCACTTGAAGGTTCTGAGACCTTTCAACAAACCCACTCATATATCATGCAATCATGGTGTTCCATGAAGCTGTGTGAAGATCTCCATTTGCAATGTCATCCTTCTTAATTATGCATAGAAATATAAATAGAACTCCTCCATTCACCTGGTGTGAGTTTCCCCCTTCTATGCTTTGATGGATGTACGCATCCATGTCAATTGCATTTACTTGAAAGTGCTTGAGGCAGAATGACAATATGCTTCCACGTTCAATGGACTTCTCATATCCATTCACTAACTATAGTTTATTGTTTTGCAGTGTTGAGGCACCTATTTAAAAGCTTTGCACACCTACATATGCTTCGACAATCTGAAAAGTTGGTCTATATAAAATGTTTTCTTTGTAAAACCTTTAAATCACTCTCTTTGTTTGGAGTCAAAGATTGTACCCTATAAAACATTTAGTGGATCTTTATTCACCCCATCAAGGCATTTGAACAATATAATCCTGATAGAAGAGCTGCCTCAATAGCTTCAAACAACTGTTCAAACAATCTAGTAGGATCAATTACTGTTGTGACCTTATTCCCATGGTTGTCCACATGCAACACCACTTTCTTCTTCCAATTGTGCTTCATGACAATGCTACCCTTGGAGTCAATCAATCAAAGGCGTTACATACCTCACACATGCTTCCACAATTCACTTGCCTATACTACCTTTGCTGCAGGAAAACACTGAACAAGTATTTTTCATCTCTTTGGGGCACTTTATCAGTTACAATTGCATAATGATGTAAAGCATGTCGGGCCCCATGTGGGCCTGACTAAAAAGAAAATTGTTTTCAAACAAGTATATGCTCAACTGACCCAACACTACCTTTTGAATGCATTTGGAGTGAAAAGATGATCTGGGTTGCCATTAAAATTTGCTTTGTCATGTTGCAAAATGAGAAAAAAGGGGCCAGGTGGGTTGTGGAATCGATCTGGGGAACTAGTCAAATGACCACCTAGGGCTATAAAAACTTATAGGAATGCAGAAATTTGACCCGAGAATACAATGCAAAAGACGAGTCAGAGAAATCAACCACGAGGAAAAAGTTATCAATTGTCAAAGTTGCTCAGTTGAACTTTTATGAAACTACACCTGTTCTGAACCAATTAAAACTCACCCAATTGCTGATTTGAAAAAATAGCAAATCAACTCCTAGCAGGCTGCCATCGCACACACACATTCATTTAAATACCCTGAACACATGTGCAAAAGGAATTTTCTTGAACCATCATTGATCAAAAGATATTGATGCTCAAAGTTGGCCTCTCAGAAAGGTTTCTGAAAATGTAGGTGTAAAATAGGAGAAATTGCAATTGGTTTCGATCTGTTTAAAATAGAAAATCAAATCATGAGACTCCAAAAATTGACACACGAGATCATTTAGGTGGGGAGAAATTAAAAAAACACTCATTTTGGCATGCCGATCAACCAATTACAAAATGAAAGCTCAAATAGGAGGCTACTTTGCAAAACATAAAGTTTGCAAACAGCAGAACAGTGCGAACCCTTTAGCTTCGCTTTTTGAAACCCTGAAGAAACTCATTGGGGGAAGCTCAAAATTGACATGCATAATCACATATGTCAATTGAATATGTCTACCAAGGGGTTTTGCATGAAAATTATCTGATTCCAAATTATGACCCTCCAAAATAGGTCACTCAGACTGATTCTTCAAGTGCACTTCTGAAAGTGCAAAGGCAAAATTTTTGGAATGGGCACTTCAAATTTGAAAATTTTGAGAGTGCCATTAGTGGCTTTGACTAGGTATGTATGCCCCCTATTGGCATAGAAAGATTCCAGATCTCTGGGGAGTAGACCAAATTCTAAGTCCATCAGGTGTCCTCAAACTGCTCTTTTATTCATTCTTTTCCAACTTCATCTGGTGACCCCGGGCCACCAAATGAAAAATGGGAATCAACATTTACCTCTGTCAAACACTCAGTTTTGTATTGTCAGCCTTAGGCCAAATCTGAGAACACTATCATAGAGCATCCACAAACTAGCCTGGTTATTGACATGTCCCATTATATCATTGTGCTTTCCCATCACTTACAATTCAGTCAAACTGCAATGTGCAATCAAACACTGACTAAAATTCATCATCATCGTGACATTTTACCTTGGCTAGTTTATCATCGTGTTCCACTAAATGCTCATTCTCTTGAACGGAGAAATAGAAGCATTCAAAATCCATTTGATCTTCGATATCACCAACTTTGATATCAAAATCAGTTTGCACATCAAACTGGAAAATTCTCATAAAGAACTTGGTGTGTGTCATGCGATTCATCCTTGCATATGTCAAAGATAAAAGGTGCATATTCTAGAGCATCCTTATATGGATCACTGCAACATGGGCACATTTTTTGACATTTTAGTTCAGGTACATCAGAACACATCTTGGTATCATGGAGATGGGAACCATATGCAACATTAACCTCTAAGGAATGAGTAAGTGCATTCATCTCAAGTTCAATAACATTTTTTGATTCATTCTTCACATCATCATTCCTCTCTAAACCAAATACCTGAAGTGAGGACTCAAGAAAATCATCATCAACAGGGACATCAGGAAGACAACCATGTGAACTAGTAACTTCATGTACAATATCAGCTAATCTGTGTGCTAATCCAAAACTGAAAGACTCATTGCTAATTGAAAACTCCTCCTTAGCAATAGAACTAGAATCTTCATTTTCCTTCACATAAATACCTTTCACATGTGGTGAAAACATGTCCATGTGCACACTCTGAAGATCAAGAGCATCCAACAAAGAGTAGTTATACTCAACTTCATACTCATCAACATGAGGTTCACCATTATTTTCACTTCTTGGCTGCTCTACACATGAATTAACAACTTTTGTAGTATTAAAACCATCTGCAACTTTATTGGCATATGGATCAACAAACTTCTCAATATCATCAATGGGTAATGATATTGATTCAAGATCCATATATTGTAGGAGTTGAGAAAATACAACTTCACAAACCCCGAAGATCACCTGCATGCAAATAACCTGTCACAAAAGAAGAGATGGAGACAAACAAGCAAGGGTTCTCTAAAAACTGAAAATGTATATATCAGAGGGAATGAGAGAATGAATTGATATGATAATACAATGAGATCAATCCTTATAAAAGGAGATCGAGAAACCCTAAAGAAACCCTAATAGGAAAAACCTAAAAGAATCCCTTAAAGGAAAACATTTAATAATTAATATAATTATTAAATGTCACTTTATGAAAACTAAAGTGAAATCTTAAGAAGGGAATAAAGGTAACTTAATTAACACAACTAAGTTAAAACCTTTACTCTAACACCCCACCTTAAGATGAGCAAAAGTGCAGCTACAAACATGTGCAAAAAAGAAAAGGTAACTACAATGCAAGAAGGCAAACATGGGTCCCGACAACTAGGCCAGATCAGGCACCCAAATACAACCAAATCTCTGTAAAGAGGAGAAATAGAGAAAACCTCATGGGAAAAACTCTACTCCAAAAAGAGATGCAGAAAGCCATGAAGAACATCATGGAAGCAGAAGAAGCTGTAAACAACTGTCGAAAGATGACTGCTGTGGTGTTGAAGAACCTCCGCTAAAGATAAGATGATCAGGAACAAGAAGACAACAATCTACATGAGTGCCCCAAATGACACTACTCAAATCAAATGGCAAACAAAGGCAAACACCTGGAATGAAGATACATAATCTACATGAGTGCCCCAAATGACACTACTCGAATCAGATGGCAAACAAAGGCAAACACCTAGAACGAAGATACAGATGGCACGAGTACCAATATTTTGAAAAACACTGATCAACTGAGAATGAAAGATTCCTCCCAAGGAGAAGCCAAGGAAGCATGAGCACGAACAGTATAACACCCCCCCATAATGTTGAACTGGGAGAGCCTAACAGATCCACTGAAATAATGTGAAACCCCTTGTAGTGCATGAAGGAGAAGATACAACATCTGAAAGTGCACAAGAAAGCACCTATAACTAAAAAAGTGATGTGCAAAACAAAGCACACATGCATGAGGCTAGAATCATATGGATCCACTGTCATCGTGGAGGGACACTCACTAGACAAAGGTGTGATGGCAAACAAAGGCAAACTACACGACCCCCCATGGCAATTTATAATACAGTGCGAGTGCAAAATATGGTACAATCTTATGTGAAAAATCCCCAAAAAATGCATGTACAATAGTGTGGCACTTTATCTCAGTGTGTTTACATAAAAGATTGCTTACAAACGATGCTCAAAATGCCCTAAAAAAAGGACAAAAAGCTGGAAATACATGAAGAACAACCAAAACACTGACTGTAAAATGTACCAATAGAAAAATGAAGTGATGAGACCCACACCACTGGAAAGATGATAGAACTAGATTTTCGACGATATCTCGTTTTCCAAAAAACGATATCGTATGCCCAAGTTACGACTTCTAGAAGAAAACAGGTCCAAAGGGGAAAAAGCCAGCGCTACATTAAATTTGATGGTCATATGGCCGTCACAGCAAAAATACTGGCTTAAATTTGATGGCCAAACGACCGTCACCGTAAAAGCACAATTGGGCTTATTTTAGAAAAAATATTTTTTTATAAAAAAAACCTTAATTTTTTTTTTTTTAAATTAAATAAATTTTTTTTTGTAGGCGGGGGCCGCCGCCTGCAGCTAGTAGTGTACCGCCGTTGACAGTACTGTCAGACCGCCGGTCGGCAGTAAACTTGCTGGTGGCTGGCATACCTAAGGGCCCACAAGCCTTTACTCTAACATATACATACTTAATGAATCCATTATTTCATCATCATGCTCATCATGCATCATAAACTTTTCCATCTTAGCTTCATACAAACAATCATGAAGAGCAGAGGCATAAGCACAGTCATTAGCATCTTCATCATATTCAACATTATGTTTTGAGTCAACATATTGATCACACACATGTTTGTCTTCAAACTCCGCATCATTCTCACAATGAACATGCTCTATTGATTGTGAACCCAAATTATATTCGGTGTATTCATCACATGTTCTTTGTTCCTTCACTTGTGGACAAGTGACTTCATGAACATCTAGATAGTTGCATTCTTCAAGTGAGGAATATGCTTCTATATCATCCTAAGACAAGCAATCACAATCTTCAGAGAAGCAATCAAAACTATCAAACTCATCATGATTTTCATCACAAGAGAAATCATCACTATGCAAACCATGTTCAAAATCTTCATAATGAATGCTTGACTCTGCATTTTCAAAGTCAGTCACTGTTTTCTAATGAAATATCAGAAATACATGCCTTGTACTTGCTATTCACAACATGACATGAAATAGAATTTTGTATCTCATTTACTTCTTCCTCATCTGAGACATCACAAGAGAAGCATTTTTGCATTTCTACTCTGTTATCATCCCATGTGACATCATCTTCCTCACTCCTGCAAGGATCTACACATGTGTTGATTGTGAGTTGATCACAATGTTCATCCACTACCATACTCTTTTCACTTATTTGCATTGTTGTCTGATTTTCTTCAAGAGGACAACTGTTGTTTACATTTTGAGAATCCGCATTTTGTGCATAACCACACTTGGTTGATTCTACACTCCTTATCCAATCAGGAACTCGATCAAAGCTATGGGGCTTCAATTCCTCTGGCAAAGTACTCAGCCCAGAGTCATAAATCCTACAAAACAAATCAATGCACATGGAATCCCCAGGTCTGAAATCTTTGGGAACTTCTATCAAAGCATCCAAAAATCTCAAAAATAATCCAAATGGTGATTCTCCATCTTGTCTCTTCATTTCATACAATTGTCGTACAAAAGACTTTTGATCAACAATGCTCAAATTTTGTTGACATTCAACTTGGAGCTCACTATGATCTTCATACTTTGATGATGGGATGAAGAAATCATAACAGCAAAAGCATTGTCCTCTCGACAATCATTTCCATTACCCAATCCTTGAATTATATTTGCATGAAGTGTGTTTGGATAACCAACACTTGCAGCCAAATACCTTTTCATCATAGAGTATTTCAAATTGTTCTCAATTTCCATGGCAGTTTGATATGCCTGAAGTAATGTTGTAGGCACTTTATCCCTTAGCAAGAAGCCCATCTTACTATCAAATGCACCAAGATACACAACCAGGCATTCATCATTATTTGGCCTTATGTACTCTAGGATATCTCTCATTGCCTTTGCAAATCGAAGATTGAAAACAGGGACCAACTCATTTTCACTTATATGGATCTCCATAAAGTTTTTCCTCACCTCACTTAGATTTACCCTTTCACCAAATTGCTCAAGAAAGGCTATCATAAACTGACTCCATGAAGCTATAGAACATGACGGTAAATATGAGAACCAATCTCTGGCATCATCCTTCAAGGATTGAACAAATAGTTTCATAACAACATCATCATGATTTACCTCATAATCCCCCATCACATCCATGAATGTTTGCAGATGCTTAGAGGTTGATTCTAAACTATTCCCTATGATTTTGGGCAAATACTTCCTAATATTGTTAGGGATAAGGTTCGGGAAACCACTAATACCACTGAAAACCAATGGCATATACCTTTCAATAGAAAAATACCTTTGAGGGCTTGGGACAACTTGTTTTCCCTGCATACTTTTACTTTCCATTTCACAGGGAAACCCTCTTGTATACAAATTTAATAATTATCATGTTAATACATGGTTATCAATTACATCATTTACAAATTCAACCATGATTCTAAAACATTGACTGAATATTTATGCCTTAAGCTTTATCAAAGGCATAATTCAAAATAAACATACTTCTCAAATCATATTACACATTGCATTGTAGAAGTATGGAAAGAACTACTACTATTGTTCCCTTTATTAATGAAAATTCATCTAATAGGGAATGAAAGTTCTCCTAAATTGTTCACATATGGTTTCCATACACAATTCCCTAAAAAATAAGAGTGAAAAATACCTGGAATTGTTGCAGCCACTACAAATTGTTCTTCTAATTGGAAATATTTGTAGATCTGGAACCGTATTCACCTCTTCATTAGGTTCTTTTGTAGAGTCACCACCTCTTTGTAGAGGAAAAAATTTGATCAACTGGAATTTCTTCACGGGTCAAATTTGTTCAAGAACCAGCATAAGCACTACAAAACTTTCTTATCCAACAATATGACATCATATGGATTCCTTCCTCAAACTTGTCAGGGTACATCACAAGAGCTCGAATCTGCTTCATCTCTACTGCAAATCCTTCAGTTCTTTCCCAGGTTCTTCTCAAATAGTGCACACTGGTGCATAGATCTCGGAGTCGCCACTCACAATTTGTGAGGTATTATGAAATAATCATGAAATATGGACAAATCTAGACAGAACTTACATTGAAAGATGAATTACAATAGATTCTATGGCAACATTTATGAGACTTAACTCTCGTGACAAGGAGATTGAACCTATCATAACAAGCTCGTGACTCTATAACGAAAAATAATCTTCAACAATGGTCCCCAATAGAGTCACCATTTTGTTGGTTTCTTTTTTAACTGTAACCAGGTTGGTTTTCTATTCTACCTATGGAAGTTCCAATTCCAATCAAAGGCATCTCGAAGGACCTAGACCAACTGATGAGGATTTTAACAAACCTCCTACACTTTGGGCTCTGCAAGACACGGGAGGGTTATCCCTTAATGTGTTTACAACCTTTGCACCAATATTATAAACAACGTTAACAACAAATAGATAATCTGATTTAATAGCTCAACATAATAGGATAATATTGAATAGAATTGGTTGTTCATCAATAATATCAACTACTTGGAGCATGAGATAACTACAACAACCTTTCACAGTATAAGTTAGTCATTGGTTTTTTTAATTTGTAGCAAGCTCAAAGGTGAACACAAACAAAAATTGAATCACAAAGAATAAATGCAACTCAGATAAGTGCCTTCATTCCATTGGAGGAGTCAAATTCACAAATACCTAATGGTTTATAATAGATTATACACATAGCATATAATATCTTTGATTATATTGCCTTAAAATGTCACCAATATGTACCCCAACACAATACTACTTATCAAATCCTTGTACAGAACATATCAACCTACAATCTCATTTAAGCATTTTAATTAACTCCTTGAATTAAAGCTAAAACAAGAATTGTAGACACCACAACAGTGAGATGAACAAAATAACCCTTGATCACTTTATTCAAAATTCAAATATGCTTGCACACAAGAGAGACATGAGCTTGAATTTATTAGTATGATTCAAATGCTAGCACTATTATAAAAAATCATATCTCCATGAATTCAAAAGCTATAATAAAATGATTAAGAACCTAATTTTCATTTCCTCTGTCATTGCCAGATTTTACATTTTTCTCTACAATTTCACCTAGACTCGACCAAAAATATCTAACTTGCTAACTCTCGACAATGAAAGAAGAAGAGAATATGTAGAGGAAAGGAATATTCTAGAAGAAGCCCTAAAACTGATCTGGAAATGCCATCTAGAAACACCTTCACCATTGATCATCAAACTGAAAAGAATCTTCTCCTCTCCCTACAACAAACCTATTATGTCCCCAAAACTACCTTTGCTCAAGTTGTTTAATAACAAAAAACATGCTCATCTACTAAAACTTATCGTTTCACCAGAAAAATAAAACTCTCGTGCACATTTGACCTTTACTTTATTTAAGACATTCTTGTTGAATGCAAATAAAATTATGTGTGCACTCCACTTTCACATAAAATACTCCACATATTTCACCCTGACTTATTCTTACCTTTACAAAATAAAGGCCTTTGGTTGTTTATTTCGAGCTCCTCTTGAAAGAATCTGCATCAAATATTTACCCTTTACCTTTAAAATTAAATGGGCCCACCATAACCTCCTTTCATTAATAGCCCGCACATGTTAATGTATTTTATTTTCATGGGCAACATTTTAATTTTAAAGGTTTTATTCCATTAGAAGTAAAAGTTTTCGTATATTTTATTGGGCTACCATAGAAATATTACCCATGTCTTCAAATTGTGTTGTTGGGGACCCACTGCACACTTTCCTTTCTCATCCTGCCATCCCGCAATCACTAATGACCGGGCACCTTGGGATCATGACCCGGCGGGTGACAATTTAGATCGTGCTGGGATTCACCCTCCATTCTCCACCGTAGATCATCTTCCTCCATTTTGTGTTGCCCTAATCTCTTTGCATTTGGTATTCTCTGTAATTTTCCTCATGCATTCATGGTGGTACCTTCTTGTAGCAACAAACACTTCCATCCATTCACATACACCATCGATCCCTCACCCTGTCAAAAGACTCTTCTCACATAATCCACAAGCCCCCTAAAAATTATTTCCATCACTCACCATCTCTTTTCATTTACATCAGCCTCATTCATCTTTATGCTTCTATGGATGGCCGTACTCCATTTCCAGCTGCGCCCTAGCTTTGCAAGCTACTTTTATTTAAAAGTTTCTAATACCTTTTCAAAAAATCCATTGTCGCTTTCTTCATTTTGGATCTCTGCACATGCTACACTGTGCTTTGATGGATGAGCATACAGTGAAATCCTAGCATCCCGTGAGAACACATTTTCAAGAAACTTGCTTCCCTCTCACAAAAACTCATGCAGGAGTCCTCATCTCCACGCTTTAATGGATGTTTGCACCCTGTTCCAAAGCTCCCATGCCATTTCATTACGCCCAACCAATTGCAGTTGCTTAAACATTTCCAAACCATTTTCAATAGGATGGCATCAATAGAGTGGCGTGCAAAATAGAATTTCCTCAAACAATTTTGATACATCTTCATTGCAAACCACGAGCTGCTCCCTCCTCCATTGATTTTTCTCTGCAACCCTCCACCTACGTATAGTCTTCCAATCATTGCATCTATATTGTGGGAATTCATTACAAACGATTCCTATATGATTCCATATACCCTACTCCTCTGCACCTTATTGCCTCTAAGCTTGAATATAGGTTCCCATTGGCAACATGTTCCATCACTCTTCCAAATATTTACTTCATTTTCCCGTAGATGAGAGTGATTAAAAATTGATGCTCGCAGTCTCTTGCAAATTGCATTTGCTAGAAAGTGTATGAGGCATTATCAAAAAACCTGGTTTTTCCATGCGCCACACCCATAGCTAGAAAACACATTTTCTTAGAAGTCTCTAAAGCATATCCAACACATACATTTTGTGCATTTGTTGCATACATGACACCCATGAGATATTTGATCCCTCTACTGGTTGCGACTACAATAGACACAATTCCCTTAAACAGCATGTAGGCTCTATCAACTAGTATAGCTTCCCCTCACATGTTTTCATTCAGTGCCTTATTCAGCTAATGGCGTTCACTTGAAGGTTCTGAGACCTTTCAACAAACCCACTCATATATCATGCAATCATGGCATTCCATGGGGCTGTGTGAAGATCTCCATTTGCAATGTCATCCTTCTTAATTATGCATAGCATTCTAAATAGAACTCCTCCATTCACCTGGTGCGAGTTTCCCCCTTCTACGCTTTGATGGATGTACGCACCCCTGTCAATTGAATTTAATTGAAAGTGCTTGAGGCAGAATGACAATATTCTTCCACGTTCAATGGACTTCTCATATCCATTCACTAACTGTAGTTTGTTGTTTTGCAGTGTTGAGGTGCCTATTTAAAACCTTTGCACACCTACATATGCTTCCACAATCTGAATAGTTGGTCTATATAAAATGTTTGCTTTGTAAAACCTTTAAAACACTCTCTTTGTTTGGAGTCAAAGATTGCACCCTATAAAACATTTAGTGCATCTTTATTCACCCCATCAGGGCATTTGAACAATATAATCCTGATACAAGAGTTGCCTCAAGAGCTTCAAACAACTATTCAAACAATCTAGTAGGATCAATTACCACTATGACATTATTCCCATGGTTGCCCACATGCAACACCACTTTCTTCTTGCAATTTGCTTCATGACAATGCTACCCTTGGATTCAATCAATCAAAGGTGTTACATACCTCACATGTGCTTCCACAATTCACTTACCTATATTGCCTTTGTTGTAGGAAAAGACTGAACAAGTATTTTTCATCTCTTCGGGGCACTTTATCTGTTACAATTGCATAATGATGCAAAGCATGTTGGGACCCATGTGGACCTGACAAAAAAAAAAAATTGTTTTCAAACAATTTTATGCTCAAGTGACCCAACACTACCTTTTGAATGCATCTGGAGTGAAAAGAAAAATTGGGTTTCCATTAAAATATGCTTTCTGACATGTATGCAAAATGAGCAAAATGGGCCAGGTGGGCTCTAGAATCGATCCGAGAAACTAGTCAAACGACCACCGGGGACTATAAAAACTTACAGGAATGCATAAACTTGACCCGAGAATACAATGCAAAAGACGGGTCAGAGAAATCGACCATGAGGAAAAAGTTATTAACTATTAAAGTTTCTTAGTTAAACTTTTCTGAAACTGCACCTGTTTTGGACCAATTAAAACTCATCCAATTGCTGATTTGAAAAAATAGAAAATCAGCTCCTGGGAGGCTGCCATCAGACACACACATTCATTTAAATACCCTGAACACATGTGCAAAAGTATTTTTCTTGAACCATCACTGATCGAAAGATATTGATGCTCAAAGTTGGCCTCTTAGAAAGGTTTCTGAAAATGCAAGTGTAAAACAAGAGAAATTGCAATTGGTTTCGATTTACTAAAAATAGAAAATCAGATCATGAGACTCTGAAAACTAACACACGAGATCATTTAGGTGGGTAGAAAGCAAAACAATTCTATTTCTGGCATGACGATCAACCAATTGCAAAATGCAAGCTCAAACAAGAGGCTACTTTGTAAAATAGAAAGTTTGCAAACAGCAGAACAGTGCGAACCCTTCAGCTTCACTTTTTGAAACCCTGACAAAACTCATCGTGGGAAGCTGAAAATTGACATGCACAATCACATATGTCACTTGAATATGTCTACCAAGGGGTTTTGCATGAAAATCATCTGATTCCAAATTATGACACTCCAAAATAGGTTACTTACACTGATTCTTCAAGTGCACTTCTGAAAGTGCAGAGGCAAATTTTTTGAAATGGGCACTTCAAATTTGACAAATTTGAGAGTTCCATCAGTACCACCTTGATTCTTGATTTCATTTGCTATAGTTTCAAATCTCTGATAATAGCTTGCAATATCTTCTCCATCTTCTATTCTCATATTCTCAAATTTTCTCTTAGCAATTACTTTCCTTGACAATTTTACTCTCTCATTTCCTTCATAAATGTCTTTCAATTTTGTCCACATTTCATTTGTAGTATCTAAAGAAATAAATTTTGATCTTTCAGTTTTAGATAATGCACTGAAGATAGCAAACCTTGCTCTTTCATTTTCTTCAAAATTTGCAACCTCATCAGCAGAGGAAGGTTCGGTTGTTGGAATCACATACTTTGTCTCCACAACTTTCCAGGTATTAAAACTGAGTGAAATCAAATAAATTCTCATCTGCTCTTTCCAGTCATTGTAATCAGCTCCATCAAACATAGAAAGTTGCAACTTTTGCGCCATCTGATCTACCTCGAGTAGTTAAGCTTTTCATCGAGGAACCACAAATCTGATACCAATTGTTGAAATGCACAAGACAACTGAGAGGGGGGTAAATCAGTTGTATCAAATTCTTCATTTCTTAACTTAATCAATTCCACTTCAATTTTTTATTAAGTATGAACATGAAAATGCAGATAACAAAAATACAACACTAGAGACATCAAATTTATGCGGAAAACCCTAATGAGGGAAAAAACATGGTGAGGATTAACTCATAGTATAGTAGTAATGCAATATCAGATATAAAAGTCTCACTGCCCAAATACAAAGACTCACTACCCAGAACAAGGGCTTACTGCCTTAGGACTCACTGTCCAAAAGAGAGGCTCACTGCCTACAGAAAAATACAAAGAAATAGATAAAGATCCACCACTAGGAGTTCCACACACTTCGCAACTTGATCAAAAGATTATGAATACAATGAAGTATTGTTGCCACAATTCACTCTTCCACACTCTTCTATTCACACTTGTTCAAACACTCTACTCTTGCTCGAATCAAATGATGGATGGATATTAAATTTGCTACAACTTAACTTGTATTTATACCATCTTCAACCTCAAGAACATTCTCCAAGGTCGACTATACAATTTCATTTTACAAATTCAAACTATGTCAGCTACTCAACATTCCCACAGTGGATAAGAATGTGAGGGGACCAAATACATATTTAATTTAGGACCCAAACAACATCTTAAAGCTCACACATGCTTCCTCAAGTCGATGCAAAACCCAAATGTAACGTGTAGACACCAGGTCAGCCAAACATAACAAAAACACCAATGATCTTTGAAGTATGCACATCTTCAACAAGATAAACACATACAGATTGCTCAACACAATTCACCAGTCATATTACCATCTCTGAGAACAACTCAAATACATTTGCAACAACTTCAACAAACTTCATTTGCAGAGAACAGTTCACTAGTTCAACAAGGACAATGAGCAAAAAACAAAGGCATCAAAGCAGGTCTTCCAAAGTGCCAAACCACAAGCCATTTTGTCAGAACACAGAAATAATTAGAAAGAGTAATCTCCCAGACCTGCAAGATCTGAAAACAAATACCAGAGGACTGTGTATCCAAAACATTTATCCCAGTCAATAACCAAATAACTTTGACAAACCAATTCACACACAGGTGAACATAAATGTTACTCTCCATCAAACCAGAAATTGAAACTCAGAATATACAATACATTTAAGCTTATGAACACACCTATAAATCCATAGCAACACAGGAGAAACACGGACCACAATAGTGGAGCACACTCAAAACACATTTCAACACAACTTTCATTGTTTCTCAATTTTTTTCAAAAGCAGTTGGCAAAATCCAACTTACTCAACCTGTACAGTGTTGACATCAATGACAACATTAATGACAACACCACCAAACACATCCATACTTGCAACACTTCCCTCCACATCAAAACTCTATAAATATGGCCTCTCACAAGTCATTTGGAGGGATCTTCTTTGAGTACCCTCACTCTGCCAAAATACTTCAAATCTTCTCAACTGTCTATCCAGCCTCATCTATCATTTTTCATCTCAACGTTATGCTATGAAATTGAGCAATCAACAATCAAACCTTCAAAATCTTGCATTCTCATGGGAGGTGGAGAAGAGCAATGGAGATCGGTTTGCATTCGAATTTATTATTTGATTTTGATGTTATCTTGTCCTTCATTATGCATTGTTAGGGTTTCATTATTGATGTTTATACATTTACCCTATATTTTTACCCTAACTACAAATGGTGAACCTGACATGAATATTTTAAATCAGTTTTTCTCATGTTTTTAGATGTGTTTTGGATCCAAGTTGATATTTTACCATTTTTCGTATTTATCTCGATTGAAGATTGCAGAGGAAATTTCACTTAATTCTATGGAGCTTAAATATTTGTATTCAAATCAGATTTAGGTGATTGGCTTGTTTGTAGGATTTCATTTGGCCAATTAATCCTATCACAGCTATTTCTATTCCAATCTTTGATTTGTCCTCCTCTTCCATTAACATCCACCATGTTATCGTGTTCCCTTGTCCTTTGCCCTCCTGTTGTATTATGAGTTGCATCAAACCCGGTATTTTCTTTAGCCCCCTTGTCATGCCCTTTTCTCATGTATACCATTTTTCTCTCTCCCCATCTATGCTTATTGTGAGACTCTTCATGCCCAACCATTGATGTACACTAAAACTAATGTCACCAAGAGCCTCTCTAAAAAGAGCATACACAGGGGTGCTCCCTTATTTTAGCTTCACGGTGCTCCCTAAAAAGAGCATACACAGGGGTGCTCCCTTATTTTAGCTTCACGGTGTACTAGGGCTCCTTATTTTCTAAAACCTCCACAAGGCTGCAACCATCCTCTTGGTCGAGCTCATACTTGTTACTGATCCTTCTAATTTTTTTCAGCTGGGAGTTTAAGGTGTATTGTTTTATTATGTCGAGATAATCCTACATTGTTATGAAAAACACTAGATACACTTGAGTTTTCATTAGGAAGATCCATCTCAAGCTGAACAATATTAGCTTCAGCTGGCTAGATATCTGGGAATTCGTCCTTTCCCTTTGTAATAACTCACGTGCCTTCTGGAGCTCCACCACCTTCAACCACTTTCACAGATTCAGCTAATAATAGTTTTCCACCAACTTGATTAAGAGAAAAATATTATGTCCCCATTTATTCCTCCCTTTCCCCTCTGTAACTTTCTTTATCCTGATGCCAAATCAAACCCTCTTCAAAAATCCCTCATATCGCTTGCAACTTCGGTGCGACAACGTTTCATTTTAACATATCCGATAATCACAGTATTTTCTATTTTGGATGTATCCTGGAATCATGGCTAAATCACTTGAGGTTGTAGGCGTTGTGATTTTTTTCCTTAGTTTTGTTTAGTTTCTAATGCTAGCTTTAATTTAGATTAATTTTGTTTTATTTAATTTAAATTAGATTAGTCTTTAGTTTCAGGTAATGTAGGTTAGATTAATTTCAGTTTTAATTAGTTTTAGATTAATTTAATTTAAGATTTGAATTTAGACTTAATTTAGATTAATGTAATTTAGTTTAGATTTAGAATACTAATAATTTAATTTAGTTTTAAAGTTTCTAATTTAACTTAGATTTAAATTTCCTAATTTTATATAGATTTTTAAATTTTTAATTTAGTTTAGATTATAATTTCTAATTTAATTTATATTTTTAACTTTTTAATTTAGTTTAGATTTTTAATTTTTAGTTTAGTTTAGATTTTTAACAGATTGCATGTTTTTGACCTAATCTCACTTTGGCTTGCAAGTTTGTGTTTCTTTGTCTTGGTGACTTTTAGGGGTATCTAAGGAGATGAAGTAGCATTTGGATTAATCACACAACAAATTGGAAGGTGAAGAACAATCAAGTGTAATAATTTCATCTTTCATCTCTTAAACATTGTTTGCAAACACATTTAGATTTTAGGCTTAAAACAAATCTTGTCTTCAATCATATATCAAAAAATTGGGTTTAAAATTAACAATTGTCTTCCATCACATCTTGATTTGGGATCTAAAAAGAATAAGTGCTTGAACTGTTTTACACAAATTTTGATTTTCTAAAGGGAAATTAACAACTGTGAGTGTGAATCAAGTGTGTGTGTGATTAGAAAACACCTCACATGGTTTTCTTTTGTCATACCCTTCTTAGGATGCCTACTTGGAGAACACACCACTCCAAGGGACAACCTCAATCGAGGTGTGAATCAAAATACATACTCCTTTTGGAGTCAAAATCTTGTCACTCTTGGCTAAGCCCCAAAGAAATTTATACCTTTGGGAAGTGAAGGTGAAGGGCGAGTTACCCCTTTCTCCCAATTGTGTACAAGATTTTTCTTTTAAATTGTCCCTAGTCAACCTCGTGCATCCTAGCTTAAGACCTAATTGGACATACCCACTTGACTAGTTCTAGGACTTGTTGATGTGTCTTCTTCAAGTGTATGCTTAATCATCACATTCATAATTTCAAATTCAAACTTGCTTATGTGTCTTGCATGTGTAATCATTTTTTTGCAAATTTTCATATCAAGCTATAAACACCAACACAAAAACATATCATTCTAACCATCCATAACCTTCCCAAAACTTTACTAATTATCTCTAACCATTCCTAAACATCTCAAAACATTCCCAAACCATCAACCAAACATGTCTAACCACTATCCTTCATATTCATTTGTGACCCATGAAAGAGACCAAAGGATTGAATATCTTGACTATCATTTGAAAGAGATTGAAAAAAAACTAGAAACCCAACATTCCAATGAAGTGATGCAATCATCTCATAAGCCTTTATCCTCACCCAAAACTACATCATCCAAGTTCAATGTCCATGACTTTCTGCAAAGGCTAAATGAGAAACCCAAATCTAAGTCCTCAAACACAAATAATATTGAGCAATCCTACCATGTCATGCATTTATCTTCATCCCCCAAAAGTCAAAATAAACCTCATGATTCTTTCACCCAAGTTAAAAAATCTATCCAACCATCCCCTCCTATCATACCATCTACATCCAATGATTCATGTCAATCTCTTAGTCCAAATCATGCTAGCATAGACTCTCTTGCACATAAAGATCAAATTACTCTTTCCACTCCATCCAATGATTAAAAAAATCTCCAAGCCCTTCCAACCTTTGACCAAGATCCTATCTCTCAAGAACCTCATGACGATCCCCTTATCTCTTTTTGTTTCATCTAAGAAGATCCCCTTTCATCTCAAGAGAAAAGTATCCTTCCAAGTCCTCCTTCCACCTCATCTAATGAATCCATACCATCTCATGATTCCATTACATCCCAAGAGTAGGATAATTCTTCCATAATATCCAATGATTTCCTACCATCTGCTGATTAAGATATGCTTTCCACAAAATCTCAAGATTCTCTTCCTCATCAAGATCAAGATATACCTCTATTCAAGGATGCCCCTCCATTCCATGATGATTTTCATCCTTCTCATAATCAAGATATTCCTTTTATACCACTTCATGATGGTTCCACACCTAATAAAGAGAAAGATATTCCATCTCCTACACCTCATGATCCTTTTCCAATTCAAGATCAAAGTACCCCATCATCACCATGTCAAGATCCTATCACCCATCCTAATTCCCCTCATGCTCACTATCCTCCACAAGAGCCTATCACACCTATTCAAACTATCCATGAACCCCACACCTATAAAATGGGATCCTCCACCTCTATCCACTCTAATTTACTTCCAACACCTATCCTTTCATCCATATCATATCATCCCCAAGATATACTTGCATCTTGTTTCATAAACAATACATATCCCATTGGTAGACAAATGTGTCAAAGTATGAACTAAAAATGAAAAGGATTAGGCCTTCATGAACAAGGTATCCTATAACCCCTTTATATCCAAGAAAATCTATATTACCATGGCCTTGGTTATACACCTCACGCTCAAGACATTGATACGCATTGTAAGTCAAAATTCCATCAAAATAAACCTAAGTATCCTAGTCCATCAAACCTTCCATCTATCCTAAGTCCTTATCATCCAAACCCTAGTTCATCAACCCTTCCATCCATATTGGGGCCCTACATCCATCCATCTCCTATTCATCAAGAACAAAAAAGGCACACATCCTTGATGCCCTCTCAAAATTCTACCTACATTAACCCATCAATAATACCTCCATATCATGCATTTCCATCTGTAATGTAGGATTTTTGCAAAATAGATTGTTAGTCTAATAAAGTATGCATATTAATTAATCCAACAAAAAATGAAATACATTAGAGATAAAAATGAGAAAATGAATGAAACTAGAACAGTCTCACCCAATCTTCTCTCCTCCATGATTGATTTCATTTGTACATCCTTAAGCTTGCTGTGATAATGGATGCCCTCATATTTGTGAGCAAACTCTATATGCCTAGTCCTAACAAAGCCTTTGAAGGATTTCTCAATAAACTAAATGAAAAATAGAAATTTAATTCTAGTATGCAAGCAATTAATAAGCCTAAAGATGATATGATAATAGAAGATGACAATATTAAGAGGTCCAAGATAATAATAATAATAGATGTTGAAAATGGGATCAAGATTGTCATTTTATAGAAAATGCAATCTTGAACGGACGGATGAGATGAGAGATTGAGAAATGCCCTAGAATCAATGGTTAAAATTCAAGATGGCAACTCTCAATTAGGGTTAGGGTAAAATCCCCAAATGTGTGGATGAGATTTAATTTAGGAAATTAAATCAATGGTGGAGAATAAACGTGACATTGAGATGAAATTAGAAAAAATCAAGAGATAAGAAGATGAGATTTTAGAAAATAAAGTTATTTTAGAAATAACTTACTTTGTGGAGAGAAATGCTATTTTGAAATTAATATTTTAAATTAATTCCAAAATGGTGAATTCATGTGATAGTAAATAATAATAATTTAAAATTATTTACTTGAAAAGAGGGAAGTTGCCAATTTAAATAAAATGCTTTTATTTAAATTTAGAAAGAAAATCAATAAGACATTTAAATTGGAGGAAATTAGAAAGTGAATGATTTTAAATAAATGATTTTATTTAAAATTAGAAAGAAAGTTGGAGAGGATAATAATTAAATAAATAATAGGAATTTATTTAATTCTGAGAAGACATAAATAATTAATGACATATTAAATAAATAAATAAATTTTATTTATTTAAATAATCATGAGGAAGTAATTAAATAAATTTAGGAATTTATTTAATTATAGAGTGACATAAGCAATTAGCGACGTATTTAAACAATAAATGTAATTTATTTATTTAAAATAGCCAAGAGGAATAAAAGATGTGAATTAATTAAATAATTAAGAATTATTTAATTAATAGTTGACATTGAACTATATGACATAATTAAATATTTTAATTATGTTGAGACAAAGCATGATAAATTGTATAAAATGTGGTTTGCGGGTCTAGGGCATTTTTATGTGTCTACATTTTCCCCTCTTTGTCATAATGTAGCTTGTCGCATTGTGGCAAAGAAGACAAGTTAAAAATATGCCCAAGTGCAAAATAGGATGAGGAAGAATGACGAGGAGGGTTGCGGTATGCCCCCTCGAAAGGACAATTGGGTTTAGAGGACACGAGTGTGCTCTAGAAATGGATGAGAAGACTAGAAGATGAAAGACAAAAGTATATAGGAAAGATAGATAAGGATGATAATGATGTAGACTAGAAGAAATGTTAGAGAGAAAAAGATGAATGTTAGGATAGAAAACATGAATGTCGATATGGGGAAGGAGATGCAAGTTAATGTGGAAAAATAAATGCATGTTAGAATCCTTCAATATTTGCCAAGGTACTAATAAGTTTTTCTCAAATCATCATTGGGCGGTAAAAATGACACAAATGGACAACAAACACCATGGTATGACATAGACCAAGGTGTGCAAGGTCATCCACTTGCAAGACAAACAATCATTGACAAGGAATTTCCTAACTCATACTAGAGGCCCATTTGCCCTAGTCTTTTTGTCAAGACAATCCACAAACAACAGTCAAAGAAAACAAAATAGGTCATGAGACTTCATCGCACCTCTAAATCCTTCATGGGACATCCTTGAGGTAACTTGTAACATGACCAAAAGACAAGTCAATAAAAAGATAAGACAAAATAGCCAAGAATTAATAGCCATTTAATTGTATTGCCAATGTTTGTTTGCCGAAGATTAATTGTTTTGAAAGCTTGATTGTTGGATAGTTTTTACGGTTTGACGGTGCTTAAGGTCAGGACGGGCACATCCTAAAGAGGCAAATGACATTTTGACGAGGTCCAAATCCAAGAAGGACACATCTTGAAGAGGACCAAAAGTGACGAGATTGACATTTTGACTAATGTTTTGGCAAGTTGACTGTATGATTGGTTGGCTTATGTTGTCTAATTTGGATTTGATTTTGACGTTGATATTTCAAATGATTGTCTTGTGTCAAATGTGACCATGTTTGATTTATTTGACTAGCGCGACCATGTTTTGACAAACCTAAAAGGACTGACCTAATGTCTCGGGGATTCAAAGATGAATCTTGCCTACGTAGCAAGTGCGCAGAGACAACGTAGTTCAGACTAGGATGAAGATTGACTGATGTGACTGACGTGGCTGACCAGATATGACTGACTTTGACCCTATTTTTGGGATTTTGACATTGATTTGGATGTTTTTGTATTTTCTTAGGACATTTCCAATTTTTAGGTCTTTTTTTTTCAAGACTTTTTCATATTTTTATGACTTTTTTTAGGACTTTTTCAGATTTTTATGACTTTTTTCAGAACTTTTTCCGATTTTTATGACTTTTTTCAAGACTTTTTCTGACTTTTTATGATTGTTTGCTATTTTATGAAAATTGTGACAAATGCATATGAATGATGCTGATGCACATGAATCCAAGGACAACCATGATTTTGCTACTAGTCAAGCTGAATACCGATTGACAAGTGACGATGACAATGATAACGTTGTTTAACATGGGAAGGACACAACCCGAAACAATGTGAAGATGACAATGATATGGTAGGAGGATAAAAGTCTATAGCAGGGACAAAGACAAAGCCAAGGACTATTTTGGATAATGTGCTAGGGTGCCATATTGTTGCATTTGGAATGACTTGACGAGGACTGGATAGAATGACGAGGGATCTATAAACCATTGACAAGGGAAACCAAAATGGGTGATAGGTATAAAAGGACAATGGATGGATTTGGTAAAAGATAGGAGACATGGATGGCTTGGACTAGGAGAATTCTCATATGGTCTCCAAGGATGATGTCGCATAGTGAAAAGGAGGCTATTATGGTAATGACATGACATTTTGATGAATAAAGTATGACCAAAAGATAGACATGTCAAAAGTTTTCCAAAGCATGATTTGTGTTTGTGCCTTAGTTTTTGTCAAGATCAAAATAGGTGGGACAATGGATGGACATGATAAGGTTTTAGATGGGTAGATGGAAATTTCATGCGAAGGGAATGGGAGATGAGATGACTTTCCCCCAAGTGTAATGGTCCACATAGGTGATTTATTCTACACATGATGCCTGGTTTCCAACTTTTCATCATGGTACTTATCCAAAGCACTTGTTTGCTAGGCTTTCACCATTGGACAAAATTTTTCTCTTTACTATATTCGATATTTTCTAATTTTTTTGGTGTCACCAAGACGCCTGTTTGCCAAGTTTTCATCAAGGTGATTTTTTTAATATTTTTTTTGTATTTTTGCATTTTTTTGCCAGATAGCCTTGACGCTTAGATGACCACTAACTATGCTGAAGCCTTTGACAGTGCCAATGTAGAGACTAGTTCCATGATGTGCCAATGACCTTTCTGATGTAGCTACCTTGTTAGGATGATAGCACTTGCATACAAGTGATTGATGTCATTGTGATCCTTGTTGATACTAGAGTTGGCCTTATCTGAATATGCACATCACGCTAGAGTGCCATGAGAGTCCTTATGATAGAGAGTTTCTACCAAGATGCGACATATTTGTGACATGGGATGTTTGGATTTTAAGGAGGATGTGGGATGATGATGAATGATGGTGGACATGGATGGGTTGGTTGGATGTTTGGATGTAGCCATTTTTATTCTCCAAACTTGGGGTAATGGATGATGGAGGTTGGATTTTTGATAGTGTTTGGAACCAACACTTTTATATGTCTTACTTGATGGCCATTTTGAAGGAGGTGGACATGTATTATATGTGGGAGTCCTCTTGTGTTGTGACTCCATATTTTGATTGAATTTTGAATTTGGCATATTTTCTTTTCCCGATTCATTATTTTCTTGACTTGATCCATTTCATTTTGGGATCCATTTTAGCTTCATTTGTCCACTCGTATTTTTGATTGGTTCCATGGCCGTTGACATTTGATTTTGATTTTTTGATTTGTAGGAATTTTGTTGGTTCCAAATGGAAGGTTTATTCATGATGGAATGATGGTTGGGGGTGTTGAGGGAAGGGGTATTGGAAACAATCTTATGACAAAGACTACTCATGACACCCATTTTGACATTTGTATTAGATAAAGTTGCCCCCAATATCGAAGAGGGACCACTAACATCATTTGATTTTCCAACTAAGGAGTACCCAAGACCTTGATGTCCATAATGTGTTTCAACTTGTATGGGTTCAATAATTCCTTGCTCGTGTAGGCCTAGTCTTGCTCCTTGATAATGCATGTTCTAACAGATTTTGTTGGTGATGGGATATGTGTTACTTTGGAAGCAAGATACTAACCCATCCTTATTGTGGAAATTAATGCTTAAAATATTCTCCTCTGTAAGGAAGCCTGCTCTGAAAAATATATATGATCCTAATTTATAGGATGTTGTAGCTGTATTAACATGTTGGAAAAATTTTTGATTGTCATCTTTTGTTTGATTTTCTATCATATCAAATTTTGATGATTCTGTTGGTGCTTCCAAGTCTATGTCAAAACCATCTTGATGGTCAGCGTCATAAAGCCCATTGAATTCAGCTATAGCTTGATCATTTGAAAACATGTTCATGCTAGAAGACTCGTGTTCTAGTGGTAGATCATCTATGTATCCCTGGAGGCAAGTGTCTCACTTTTGGAAGTGTTAATACCCAAAGTTTGGATAGGGTTATGTTTAAGTGTTTGATTGTGACTGGCATAGAGGTCAAGGAGTGGACCATTTTGGACTTCTTGATCAAAGATAGTGTCTTGATCAAAGATGGGTGCATTTTGAATGTCATGATTGGAAATAAGATCTTGACTAAGGATGGGGTCATCTTGAATGAAATGGTTGTGGATGGACTCTTGAGCAAGGAGAGGTGTATTTGGTATTCCATGATTGTCTAGGAGGACTTCTTGAATGGACGTAAAGATGGGGTCATGGGATAGACTACTTTGATCTTGATATGACAGGGATGTTACGATATTGTGCTTTGGACTTGCCTCTTGACATGTATCCTCAAGTGTAGGTAAGAAGATGGGATTTTGGAGATCATGACTAGATATGTTTGCATGAAAATATGGAGTGTCTTGGAATGGATTGGTGTATGATGGACTAGGATATGACATGGAGGTTTGGACCTAGTTGAGTGATGATTGGCTAGCATAAGACATGAATGCATGACAAGGATTTGACGTGGATGGAGGACTAGGACATGACGTGAATGGAGGATTAGGATATGACGTGAATGGAGGACTAGGATATGACGTGGATGAAGGATTAGGATATGATGTGGATGGAGGACTAGGATATGATGAGGAGACTTGGAAGGGATGATTGTATGAAGGACTAGGATTGATGGATGGTTGATTTCCCTTGTCAAGGTTATGGTGGGTATGACTAATGAAAGTTTGTTGTGACTTAGTGTCATGGATGGTGGTAGGAGACTCTTGATAGTAGATGGATAGAGGACTAGGACTCATGGATTGTTGGTAAGATGGATAGATGGATGGAGGACTAGAGTTTGAGGTGAATTTGGACTTGGATTGGAGGTATAGTATTTTGAAGTCCCTAGCCAATTGTGCTTGACCTTTACTAATGAATTGGCATTCAATTTGACTAGCAAGCATGTCATAGTGACTTGAAGACATGATGGTGGATGAAATGAGACTTAGACTATGCAAAGTGATAATGAGGATGAAAAGGAATGTCAAAATGCAAAGTGGTAATGATGACCTTATGTCAAATGACCTTTAGGAAAGGTTTTCTAACCACTCAAAGTTTGGCCAATGTCTTGATTTGGATTGTCAAAGGACTGGTTTGAAAGACAAGATGACAAAATGACAAGGTGAGATTTCCACACTAGACTTATGAGTTGGAAATAGCTCACAAAAGGACAATGACTTAGGATTGATTTGTTTTGACTTGGTCTAATGATAATGTATTTTTGAGACAATGGCTTGACAAAGGAAGGGAAGTTTTGCCTATCCTAAAGTATGCAAAATTAAGGACTTAAGACATTGCTTATGTTGAAGGAATTGATGGATGGATTGCAAGCTAAATGCAAACTAAAATGCAAAGATGGATGACTTGGACAAGCGTTTTCCTAGTTTCAGACAGAGACTGCTGGAAAAAGATGCTAGGAAAATTGCTTGCAAAATGATTGGCCTCGGGTTTCTAACAGTAAAAACATTTTTCCAATTGATAGGAAAATGCGTCGCTTAAGGTTTTAAATGTGGTGCAGGTTCAAATGTGTCTCTATAAGAAGAAATTGCATCTTAGGAAGGAAAATACATTGCATAATACTCAAATGCATCACAGAATGTGGCAAATGCGTTGTAATACAGCATATGCGTTGCAGGATTTTGTTTAGAATGGAAAATGCGTTGAATGACAGTCAACTGCGGTGTTGCAACTTGTGATTGCAGCTTGACAGAGCAAATGCGACTCAGGCATAGGCAATTGTGGTGTAGTATTGTGAATGCGATGTTTAAAATTACGAATACGGCTCAACAGAGCAATTGTGACTCATAAATGAGCAATTGCAGTTTGATAGGATGATTGCGGCTCAACAAAGCAATTGCGGCTCATAATACATTTCAGCAGTTTGACTAGTTTATTTTAGATTTAGGCAAGTTTGATGTTCATTTTTTGAGTTTGTTGATTTAGGCAAGACATAGGATCTAAAACATTGAGTGTATGTTCAAGGATCAAGCATGACCTTTTTAAAAAAAAAAATTCAGTGGTATTTGAACAAGAAGACAGTTCAAGTAGACTCACTCTTAATGGTCAAAGGTTCATCATAGCAATCACAACCCACAGCTTAAAATCGTGTCAACTCACATAGTCATGTCACCCCCTAGAGGGCACGCATGTTTTTGTCTTTTCTAGGTGTGTACTCAAGGTTAGATTTCTCGATCCCCAGAGCAAACAATCCGTGGCGATTATATGGTGAGTGTCTTGGGGATAGATTCTTCCCTCCCCTTGCACTATGATTGAAATGATGTTGGATACGAACACAGATGGCTTTCTACACTATGGTTCGTAGTAAAGTTTTTCATTCGGCATGGAAATAGATAAACTCCCTTAGGAGACCTCCCAATCTTTAGAACAAAGATTTTGGGGATGGTTATCTTGCTCACTTCCGTTGAATATGGGTTTCCCCAAAATTCACTTTTGATTATAGTAGGTTGGAAAACCTAGCTTTGGTTGTTCCCACTTAGGTCCATCCCATAGGGTGAATACTTTTTCCCACTACGGCAGGCCTTCTAAAGGATTTAATAAAACATAAAATGCATAAAGATGAAATAGGTAAGTCTAGTTTTTTGATCACCCAGTAAAGGGGAGAGCATATACCTATTACCCAACAATCACAACAAACAAATGGTTCAGTTTTAAATCCAAATGATGATTTTCTACACTAAGTGAAGATGTTGCTTCACAACAAGCATTGGATTCATTTTAACCAACATAAAAATAATGTTTGCTGACTATCCTAGGATTGATAAATTCCAGATTTCAGTGTCTATCCTAGGATTGGTTCATTTTAATCCCCATACATCAATAAAACCACTGGTTGTGGTCGCATCAGAACCAGACAAAAATTTAAGAATTAGATTATAGAATGAGACAGAGCCGATGCGGCTTGGTAGAGTAGAAGTGGTTTAGTAGAGAAGATGCGTCTCGGTAGAGTAGATGTGGTTCAGTATTTCATTTGTGGTTTGGGTTCTGGGAAATCCATTGCAGCAGGTCAATTACAACTCTCTAAGGGTCAAATACGTTGTGATAGGTCGAATGCATCGCTAGATAAATCATATGTGGCGCAACAGAACGTTTGTGTCGCACAAACTGGCAGTTGCGTTGTTTTGTATCTGTACCTGCAAAAATAAAACCAGAAGCCGTACGAGAATCTGCAAAAATGTATTAATGGGTCGGGTTCACCAATGTAATGTAGGATTTATGCAAAACAGATTGTTAGTCTAATTAAGCATGCATATTAATTAATCCAACAAACAATGAAATACATTAGAGATAAAAATGAGAAAATGAATGAAACTAGAATAGACTCACCCAATCTTCTCTCCTCCATGATTGATTTCCATTGTACCTCATTAAGCTTGCTACGATAATGGATGCCCTCAGATTTGTGAGAAAACTCTATATGCCTAGTCCTAACAAAGCCTTTGAAGGATTTCTTAATAAACTAAATGCAAAATAGAAATTTAATTCTAGTATGCAAGCAATTAATAAGCCTAAAGATGATATGATAATAGAAGATGACAATATTAAGAGGTTCAAGATAATAATAATAGATGGGGAAAATGAGATCAAGATTGTCATTTTATAGAAAATGCAATCTTGAACGGAAGAATGAGATGAGAGATTGAGAAATGCCCTAGAATCAATGGTTAAGATTCAAGATGACAACTCTCAATTAGGGTTAGGTTAAAATCCCCAAATGTGTGGATGAGATTTAATTTAGGAAATTAAATCAATGATGGAGAATATACGTGACATTGAGATGAAATTAGTAAAAATCAAGAGATAAGAAGATGAGATTTTAGAAAATCAAGCTATTTTAGAAATAACTTACTTTGTGGAGAGAAATGCTATTTTGAAATTAATATTTTAAATTAATTCCAAAATGGTGAATTCATGTGACAGTAAATAATAATAATTTAAAATTATTTACTTGGAAAGAGGGAAGTTGCCAATTTAAATAAAATGCTTTTATTTAAACTTAGAAAGAAAATCAATAAGACAATTAAATAGTTAAAATTATTTAATTGTGGAGGAAATTAGAAAGTGAATGATTTTAAATAAATGATTTTATTTAAAATTAGAAAGAGAGTTGGAGAGGATAATAATTAAATAAATAATAGGAATTTATTTAATTATGAGAAGACATAAATAATTAATGACGTATTAAATAAATAAATAAAGTTTATTTTTTTAAATAATCATGAGGAAGTAATTAAATAAATTTAGGAATTTATTTAATTATAGAGTGACATAAGCAATTAGCGACGTATTTAAACAATAACTGTAATTTATTTATTTAAAATAGCCAGGAGGAATAAAAGATGTGAATTAATTAAATAATTAAGAATTATTTAATTAATAGTTGACATTGAACTATATGACATAATTAAATATTTTAATTATGTTGAGACGAAGCATGATAAACTATATAAAATGTGGTTTGCGAGTCTAGGCCATTTTTATGTGTCTACACCATCCACCTATCCCATTGCTCTTGGAAGCAATTTTGGTACCAAATGTCAAAAGATTCCATATAAAAATCCACATATATCAAAGGATCAACATGTCTCCTCAAAGAGACATGCAAAAATAAAACAAAATTTGATCCAAAGTCAAAAGAAAAAAATTCAAAGGTCACAAAGGCCCATAAATCAAAAATACAAATTTCAAAGGCCACAAAGGCCCATAAATCAAAAATAAAAATCTCAAATGCCACAAAGGCCCATAAAGAAAAAAGAAAAATCTAAAAGGCCATAAAGGCCTATAAAGCAAAAATAAAAATCTCAAAGGCCACAAAGGCCCACAAAGAAAAAATCAAAGTCAAAAGCTATGTGGATTCCTAAAAGTCACATAAAAGAAAAAAAATCTAGATTGGCATCCAAATTTTCTAATCCAAAAGCTTCCTCCAATCGTCCATCTAAAAACCTGTCACCTTCAAACTCCATTTTTCCTCCATCACGCCACCACCCTTCAAGGTGTGTGCCAATGTTGATCTTTCCATCCTTTCCATCTATCCATCAACAAGCCTTCCAACCTCCTATCCATTATCCTCCTTTAATCCAAACCTTTGCATAAGTCCTTAGCTTCTTCCATCATACCATTAATCTACCAACATTTATGAGCCTAATCCTCATTTCCATGGTTTATTAGAGGACATATTTGAGGGATATTAGCTATGAAACTTGATGCTTGATTACTTCCTCCATCTCCCTATCATTCATATATTATCTTCCATATTCCTCTTGCACTTTACACTTGGGGGAAAGTTTCATGCATCTTATCATTCATATTCATCATCCTCTTTACGTTCATTTCTTGCATTTCCACCTTTGATCTTGACAAGGTTAAGAATCTTCTTGAACATTCTATATCTTATCCTATACACTTTATCCAAACCTTCCATACTATATCCTCCATCATGTATCTTATCCTATTCATTTTTATCCATATCTTCTATGCCATATCCTTCACCTTATCCATATTCCACCATTATATCTAAATACATCCTTTCTTCCCTTCCTTGGTCTTGATGAGGAATAGGGGAAAAATACTTAGGCATTGTGTCCATATCTTATCTAGTTGATCTTGATCATCCTATTCATTATCATTATCCTTGCATTCTTTCATTCCATATCTCCTAGATTATCAAAATCCATATCCCATTTCCTTCCTTTGTTCTTGATGAGATTAGGAAAAAATTTACAAATACGTGCTTTTGGATTTCCTTTCATATCCTTATGCATTACCATTCCATCAAAGTTCACATCCTTATCATTTATCCATGATTACACTACCCCAAGGTGGGTCATCATGTCCCTTTGCAACCTTGAATTTTATCATGCAAATCATATTTGAGCCCAGATTTCAAGCATTATCCAATCCTTATATCTTTTGTCAATCAATCATCAATCTTATCATACTTAGAGGAATCAGTTATCTTAAGTACTTACCATCATCATTCCCTAAGGAATTGATCATTCCTGGCATCCAATCAACCAACCATTGTCATCTTTTGACAGAAGATATGTTGCTTGTGTGACATGTTTTGTAGTGAATCTTTCCTTTTGATCTATCATTTATCCATGGCTGCATTACCTCTACTGTGGAGCATATTTTTTCTTAGATTATTCATATCACATTTCATTTCATTCCCTCTTTAAAGTCTTGAAAAAATCCCTAAAAATATAAAATTTCTTGAGAAAATACCTAAAAATCATCAAATGTCTTGAAAAAATCCATAAACATCATAAAATGTCTTAACAAAGCTCCAAAAAAATAAAAACATTTCAAAAATCCAAAAAAATCAAATATTTTAAAATAAAAAAATCAAATCAAATAGCCAACAAAAATCCAAGCAATAAAATCAAACCGAATTACCTCTTCCAATCAATTCAACGCATCAATTCAACTCCTTCAAATCAATCTTCAAATTATCAATCAATCAATCCTCTAATCAAACCACTCCAACTTAAATCATTCCAATAAAATCAATTCCTCAATTCAACTCATCAATCATCATCCAAATCTTCAAATCAATCATCTTCAATCATTCCAAGAAATAACCCAAATGCAAGTCAATCCTTAATCCATACCAACCAAGCTAATCAATCTTTCCAAATTATCCAATCACATCCTTTGGTCTTGATCCTAGCCTTGTTGTAAACCCAATAAATTAATCAATCAATCATCCTTGTGTTGATCTAGGGATATATCATTCCTTGAAATGACAACACTATCATCATCAGCATCAATCAATTAGTTACTCAATGGTTTATAGCTTGATAGGGGTAATACCTTGTTTGTTTTTGTATCATTTGTGTATGCTTGCTTGCTTGCTTGTGTGTGTTATCATTTTTTTTGCATCAAATCTGAATCACTCTCAGCTAATATTCATATCTTGTATCTAGACAAGGTTGTATCATGCTAGGGCACAAGACACATCATCACCTAGGTCTTTATACATCAATGCATAACATCTAGTACTACATCAAACATATGATTTCTCATTTCACTGCTCCATAGCATAGCATTCCTCTCTTTCATTCACTTCCTATCTTGCATCATTAATCTTATCCATCCTTATAATTTCATTTCATTTCGAGAGCATACCCATGTTTATTCAACCCACCTATCCTCTTGAGGGGGCATCATCATCCCATCATCATATCTCTACATCATCATTATCCTATCTTTTCTTCATCATCCATTTTCTTTTACCCATACCTTAGCTTCTTTGAAATTATGTAACTCAACACAAATCTCATCATCTCCAACATCATCTCAAAGAGGGGCAAAATATAGACACCCAAAAATTTCCTCTTACAACACCTTGTCACAATGTTACATTATTTAGACATCTTGTAGCATGTTTTTCCCTAGGTACCCATGTCATCATCTAATTAGTTAAATAAATCTTATTTATTTGACTAATTTCATTTATTCCCTTGAAATTCATAATCCCTTCTTTCTTCTAATGCTAATTAAATAATTATATTATTTAATTAATTAAATCATAAATCCAACATTAATTAAGTAAATCAAATATTTATTTAATTAATAAAATCCTAAAAATATCTTCTTGATTTCTTTCCAAAATTGGAACTCAAGTGTATCTGATTAATTTATTTAATTATATAATTCATCAATTATCCCTCTCATATTTTTTAGGATTTATTTCCTTTAAAACAAAAATTCAAATCTTTCTATCTTTTCAAATCTTATCTTATCTTATTTTATTTCCTCTTTTTTCAAATAAAGAAAAAATCAAATCTTTATCAAATCTTATCTCCAAAATAAAATCTTCTTCCCTCCACATCAAAACTCTATAAATATGGCCTCTCACAAGCCATTTGGAGGGATCTTCTTCGATTACCCTCACTTTGCCCAAATTCTTCCTATCTTCTCAACTGTCTACCTATCCTCATCTATCATTTTTTATCTCAATGTTATGTTGTGAAATTGAGCAATCAACAATCAAACCTTCAAAATCTTGCATTCTCATGTGAGGTGGAGAAGAGCAATGGAGATCAATCAAGTTTAGCATGGAGATCGGTTTGCATTTGAGTTTATTATTTGATTTCCATGCTATCTTGTCCTTCATTGTGCATTGTTAGGGTTTCATTATTGATGTTTATACATTTACCCTAACTACAAAAGAAAATTTTCTTAAGCATATACAAGTAGTTTGAGGGAAATAAATGGCCACTCCCATTGTTGTGGAAGTCTCTGAGAGACCTTGACCCAAATTCAGAAGGTATGCCTGGAAATTCTATGAAATAGATCCTATCGGTGTGTTCTCACACATTCCAAAAAAATTCCTACCCATTGAAGACACTAGAACATACATTCATGGAAAGCTAGAATAATTTAACCACCAAGAACTTAGGGATGTTTGGATGGATGAACTGACAGGAGACAATCACTCCATTAAGCTTGAATATGAAAACCTAGTTTAGAAGAAGCTGGATGTTTGGAATTGGTTCTCAAAATTTTCAAATGAGATGGATGCTAAATTTATTAGGATGACACTTAGTAGGATACATGATAAGTTTGTGTGGACAAGCATAGATGGGTTAATCACCAAAGAGGTAATTCAAGCTGTAATCGGTTTTTGTGCTATTGGACCCTTACTAGTACTGAAAGATATGAAAAATGATGTGGTCATGAAGCTAATTGGAGCCACATTGATGGAATACCTCTGACTACTAAACCTATCTCAAGCCCAACTATGAGATATGTTGTGGTTATGATTGGAAAGAAAATATACTTTACCAACCAAGGGAATTCTATGTCTACCAGAGAAATTCATACTACATATGAAATGGTATTGAAAAAGAGAGACTATGATCTTTGTGAGTTTCTTTGACTGTAACTTATGGAGAATCTGATCATGATTAAGACAAAGAAACACTATTTTAAGTTTGGTACTTTGGGAGTTTTTCTGCTGTTCTAATTTTTGAGGGAACTACCTGGAAGGAAAAACATTATATGGGAGCACAAAAGGCCAATTGCACATCAAATATTTGAACACCTACATAATCTTGGAGATTCTAGAGCATAGAACAATACTTTGACTGTATTCTTTGCAGTATTCTAGAATGATATGCATGAAAGAGAAAGAGTTCCCAAAATCCTAGTGAAGAAGTATGCAAAGGACAAAAATTTTCTTGTAAGCATAGATGAATTCATCATAGAAGCAGTTGAACCTAGAAATCTCTAGATAGAACCCCTAGGGTATGAAGTTGATGAAATAATTGCTAAGAGGTTAATTGAAATGTTGTTGAGCATTCCAAGGGACCCCTCTCTACCCCAACATGAAACATATGAAAAAATTTTAGTGAAGTGCACTTAGAAACTTCAACATCTAATAGAGTAAAGACAACAAGAAATAATTTTGAGGCATTCTTCCAAGGGAATTCATTCTCCAAGGATGATATAGATCAATTGAAGTAAGCTATTGATGAGAGAAAGATAGGATTAGCATACCTATCCTATAGAATGAGGAAAACAAGAATAATATCCTTGCTACTACACCTACTTCTAGTGTTGCTACCACAAAGAAAGGAAAGAAGAAGGAACGCAGTAATCCTACATCAGTTGATGTAACTGCCTCCATTAGACCTAGTACCCATGCTTCTAAAAGAAATAACATACCCCCTACTACACCATCTGTTATTGCTGAAAAAAGAAGAGTAAAGAAAAAGGCTAATAGGAAAAGAAACCTAAGTGATGTTGTACAAGAAGAAATAGATCTCGGCTTGAAAGCAGAGCAATAGTTGAAGAGAAATAAAAGGAGAAAAACCTAGAGTCAATATCTCAATAGATGAAGATTCAGAGGAAGAAGATAATACTTTCACAATCCATGTGCATTCAAAAAGGAGAATGAAGAAGGCACATCAGATCCTAATGAGGACATGCTTGGCTCTCCTCTGGTAAGTGAGCAACCATCTCTAAATCTAGGAGCCTTAGTGAACAATATGATAGAATTTAAAGATCTTATGTGGACTACTAATTTATTTGATGAAGTCAATAATGAAGATAAGGAAACTGTTATTAATGCTTTCATTCAGTATATAGTTATTTGCAATATGAGTATGGAAACTATCCAGAATAAAGTGACTGAATTTTTTTGGAAAGTGTTAGTACAAAAAAGTCAAGAAGCTATAAATGTTGATGACAAGATAAAAATGATGCCTTGATTTATTATGAATCGTCTTTATCTGAAGAAGATGCCACTAATCTATTAAAATAATTTTTTATATTCTTTAGATTCAAACAAAGATTCAATATTCTTATGACTAACGAGACAGCTGGCATAGAAAGAGTAAAACAAGAAACTCTAGATATAATCAGAAATTTGGCAAGGAATTATGGGAAAAGAACTAGTTCTTCATCCCATACAGCTCAAGCATAAGAAAATGTTAATATCTTAGAAGTAATGGATCATCCAATTTTGGAAAGTGTTGGTGAAATACATGATGTTCAGAGACACCTGCCCCTCTAAATGATACAAAGGAGACAACCAAAAAATAAACTAAGGATCAACACAAAGATGATACCGATGATGAACCAGAAGAGCATCATGAATCAACTAGAAACAATGGTGAGAAAGATATTGATGAAAATGAAGGGATTAAGAGTAAAAGGAAAAATAATGATAAGCATGATGAGGATAAAAATTAGAAAGAAAACAAAGATAAATCCTCTAAAAAATCCTCAGAATAAGAAAAAGAAGAAGAAAAGGAAGGAAAAGAAGAAAAGAAGAGGAAGAAAATAAAGCAACTCATGTTGAAAGAGCTAAAGAAGAAAACCCCAAGGCTACTGAGTTATCAAAACCCAACAGAGAATCATCCAGAAGCACTCTCAAAGTTTTACTATCAAGGCAAACAATACATCAACCCATGCTACCACCTTATTTAATTAAGCTACCATCACATTTGGGCTATGTAGATTTAACTAATATTGCAACAAGTGAGAAAATAAATATTTGTGATACTTTTCTCAATCCTGTTACATAGGAAACTTCTGAAACTTATCAGAAAGGAAATTAATTTATAAATGAATCTATTAGAGCTTTATAGGAGATAGGCCCTAGTGTCACTACTAATGATTCCCTAGCACTGATTGAGAATATGAAGTTTGTAGTTGATTATCTCAAAGAATATACCTCTAGCCTGAAGGTACAGACAATGAAAGAAGTGGAGTTAATTCTTTTAGAGAAAAGGTTTCTGATTCTACAAGATAAGTGTGCAATTGTATATGACAAAGTATTGCAAAGTTTGAAATAGGTAAGGGATTGTGATGAGGAATATCAGATTTTATTTGCTTGCCATGTGTGGTGGTCTAATGTCACTCGAGGTATTAATGAATTAAAGGACTCAATAGAGTCTCAAATTTTTGATGCCTTTGGAGACTACAAGGTTGTGGATGATAGAAACTATAGTGGTTGGACTTCTATTGTAGACCTTCAAAACAAGTTTTTCATTCTGTAAAGACAAAAAGAAAATGCTATATCGTGGTTTGGATAGCTTGGAGATCTAGTAATGTCCAGACACATTCCCATATCAAGTGCCTTGGTAGATGTGGAAAAACTAGAGAAAATGAACTTTATTCCATCATCTTCAAAAGAAGGAGAAGAATGGTTAGTGGAAATGGAATCATTGAATAAGTCTCTTACCAGAGAAAAAGGGATTTGGGATTATGGAAAGCCAAGTTGGGAAGCAATTCTCAAGGAGTTACAAGGTGCCCATAGTTCTTGATTATTTATATTTTCCTTACCCTTTTTCATTTATTTCAAAGGGGAAGAAGGTTTAGTGTAAGTAATGTTTTGGTTTTAAAAACAGTTTTGTGTTTCTGTATATTTGAAAGGGGGAGTTAAATAAATTTTGGTTATAAGATTTGAATGAGTTGATGTCACATAATTTGATTTTGAAGCATCATTTTTGGAACATGTTGCCATCAATGAAAAAGGGGAATATTGTTGGAAGAATGAAGGAGACCTCTGGTTTGCTATCTTTGTTGTCATTGATGCCAACATTGTTTAGTATCTAGTTTTCTGCTCATCTGGTAAACTGTGTTTATGCTACATTGATCTGGTGATTTGGTCCGGATTCACTCTAGGTATAATATTGGCTCATATAATTTTGGTTTTTTATTCAAGATTACTAGATGCATCTATGGTCAGACATTCATGAATTTTGGTTGAATAAGTTGAGAATTGTAAATGATAGTTGTTCAACTTATAGTTTTTGGCATGATCTTCATCTGGTTGACTTAATCAAGTGGTATACATTTTATGGATGCTTGATGTGCTTGTGTTTTGGTCCAGGCCGACCTAATGTATGCTTGGCACATTTTGTTTAAGTGTCAATGATGTTTTGAAGCTGACAAGACATTTTGAGTTAAGTATACTTACATCCAATTAGGCTAACCTAATTTATGTATGAAGATGTAATTATGTATATATATGGAGCATTCATATACTATTTAGAGAGATAGTGAAAAATGGTGATAGTGTGAATATATGTGATAGAGTGATATTGTGAAGTTGTTGATAGTTGTTGATAGTTTCTATATACCTACAAACCAGTGCAGGATTTTTGTTTTTCCAGAGCTTGATTGGAACTATACTCAACACACACAAGGTGCATTCCATCAGTTCATAATTTGGAAGTGAGCCACACTCTTTTGTAATCATTTTCAAGCTGTGAGCCTTTCAAGGACAGTGTGTCCTAGAAGTGTGCCTTGTAAAATTTTATGATTGGTTATAATATGTTGTGAGTTAATCCTCACTATGGTTTTTCCCACTTTGAGTTTTCCATGTAAAAATCCTGGTGTATATGAGTCATGTGATGTTATGATCTCTTTCATGTTTTTACTTGAATTTGTTGCTAGATATGTTTTGATAATTGGATGGTTAGTAATCAAATATTTTTGTAAAATACCAATTCACCGCCCCTCTCTCATTATTTTGTGTGTTCAACAGACCTCTCATTGCACTTACCATTTCATTAACCCTCTACATGTAACTTGTGATATTTTCATCATTAGAAATTCACAAAGTCTCAAATTATTCCTTTAGATTTTGTAACTTAGCTTGTTTAACGTTATCATCTCGTTCATAGATACTTTCTAGCTTATTCCAAACTTCTCTAGTAGTTTTTAGATCCATAACTTTCACTAATTCAGTATTTGCAAGACTAGTCAAAAGAACAAACCTTTCCATACCATTTGTTTCATAGGCTTTGATTTCATCACTCATGCATGGTCCATTTGTAGGCATGGTGTATGCATTATTTACTACCTTTTCAAATTCATATCTAAGATAAATCAGATGGCCTTCCATCTTTGCCTTCTAGAATGTATAATTTGTACCATCAAACATAGGGATATCTTTCTTGTTATCCATCCTAGATCTACCTCAAGCGATCAAGCTTTCTCCAAGGAACCTTGCTCTGATACCAATTGTTGAATGAACAAGACAACTAAGAGGGGGGTGAATCAATTATATCAAATTAGAAAATTAAAACCCTTAATAGTAATTATATCCACATGCATTCATTAAACCCTTAATCTAAATTATATTTTTCTAACATGAAAATTAAATAATATAAACTAAAAGAACCAACACCATACACACGAGAACACCAAATTTACATGGAAAACCCTAGAAGGAAAAAACCATGGTGAAGATTAGCTCATAATATAAGTAATTGGAAAATTGGTATAAAGAGGATCACTGCCAGAATAGGACACACTATTCAGAAAGGCTCATATCCCAAGCTCACTACTAGAATATAAAGAAGAAATAAGATAGAATGTTACATAGAGAACATAATCTTGATGCAACAAAAATTTCACCACAACAGCTCCAAAAACACTAGTACCTTCAAGAGATCAAGATACCTCAACTCATTGTATTCAAAAATCTTGTATTATACCTCGAATTGCAATTCACACTTCTATACTTAATTTCACATCACAACACTCAACTCTATTCCACATTTCATCTCGCATCATCTCACAATGCATTTATACCATCTACAACTTGAAAATCATCTTCAAGTCGACTACACTCTCCTTTATACTTTAAAATTTCAAATTGGGTTAGCACTAATCATTCTCATGGTGGATAGGAATGAAAGTGGAACAATACAAAATTTAACTAGGACCCAAATCAACTCTCACATGCCATGCTAAACTTTCATCAATAATCAAACATCTTCAAATGTAATGTAAACATTAGGTAGATTGTTACTCATGTAAACACCATTAAACTTTGAATTACGCACTTCCACAAATCCAAGGATGACTTTAAAACCACATACCATGCTTCATCATGATCTAGAACATTCCTCTATCAACTTGAAATTCATCAAACTCCTTTGCAACAATTCACGCCTTCACAATGTACATAACTTGTACATTCGGATTACACTTCAAACATTGCAACTCTAAATCCAACTTTTGGAGAATCAAACCACAAATCCTCTCAACACAAGAAAGATATCAACACCATCAACATACCTTCAGAATGGAAAGACCTAAAGATAAAATGTGGAGAAACACAGAGCAAATAAGTTTCTCCCAAACACCTCTATAAGCAATGCTACAAAACTAGTTCACACACTGGTGAACATAACTTCCTTTGACCATTGATCCAAAAGCCAAAATTATGGATATTGAAACTCTGAACGCCTCTATCTAACATATCCAAACCACACAATCATATCTTCAACCTAGAAGAAATGCGAAGGAAAACCAAAACACCACTACAATTCCCTATTTCCTTATATTATCAATTTTCTCAATATCCCCAACATCTAAACCATAAATAAAAGCTTATCAAAGAAACACCAAAGGTTAACATTAGAAACTTAACTTATGAAAATATAATGCAACTAATCAAAGCAACAATCTCTTCTCAACCACTACACAACTATCATCAATAATAACACAAACTTGTTGACATCAATGACAACACCTACATACTTTTCACAATAAGCACTTGGAGTTTGCACAATGAGGTTATTCAGAACATTTTGATCAAGTGTCCAGATGAAAGACCACTAATTTTTGCAACCAAAAGTATTTTATGTTCTTGGATAACTAAATTCAAGAAAATGCCAGTGGAGGAGATTCTTGTGCATAATTGTATGAGGATGATTGTCAGATTTGGGATCTAGAACTTTTCATTTTTCATGGAATGCTTCCCAAGTTGCTGTAGAATGACATTTATATCAAATTAGCACATTGGATGGGTGAAACTATATTTTAAAGATGGTTATGGGATCCTGGTGTTCAATTTTGGCATGGAGGTGCAAATTGCTTTAGGGAAAGTAATCTCTAGGAAGAGAGGACTGTAATGTCCCCATTTTTTTTATTAACGGAAGATATTGATATTTAGCTTATTTTATTCCCATAAGATAAATAATGGAGTTATAAGGGAATAAAATAAA